>OMKZ01034441.1:12542-34839 GCA_900302535.1 Neoniphon sammara | reverse complement strand
ATGGGGAGATGTTGACCAGCAAACAATATCTTGCAAGTGTGGAAACTACTTTCTTAAAGAAATAGAAATAACTACTTAAGTACCAAAAGTAAGAGTACGCAAAGTCATTATTATTATTATTATTATTATTATTATTATTATTAGTAGTAGTAGTAGTAGTAGTAGTAGTAGTAGTAGTAGTATAACAAACAAAAACCCAATACTGAAATTCTTTCTCATTTACATGTGTAAATATATGTAAAAAAATTTATGATGAAAACAAAGTGATTTTCAAATAATTTACCAATAGCAACAGTAAATTCTGTGTAAATGTAAAACTGAGAAGTGTGAGTGTATAATTGACATATGACTGACATTTGGCCCCAGAATTGTGTGTTTATATCCATCCGTTATGTAACTGTAGGTTGTGAGTCATAATATTTATTTATTTGTTCATTCATTCATTCATTCATTCATTCATTCAATACATCCTGTGTCATTCTGGTCTGATGTGATCTTGTGAACTTCCTGATCTTGCACACATCTTGCTTCTTTCTCTCACAGGTGTGTGCCGTCCCTGCTGACTGTATGATGTGCCTTCAGAAGCAAAGAAATCTGTTTTCTCTTACTATAGTAATAGTTCTCAGAGGTCTTGACCGGGGGACATGTGGAGCTAACAGGGGCCGTCCATCAGTGTCGAGTGGCTGGAAAGATACGATATAGATGAGACACAAGGACACCTTAAAACTGGAGAGAAAGATCCAACCACCTCTTCTGCATCTGGTAAATTTATTTTACATTCACCTGTGATAGGTGCTCTGACCTAACCTGAAATCTGACAGGTCTGTTAACAGCCATGAACATCATCCAGTTTAGCATATTTCTTATTTCTCTAAAATGCCAACACAGGGTCTAGATTTGTTTCAGTACATCAAGCCGATTGCCTGAGGCTGTTTGGCTAATAGCATAGACACTTAGTTGTTTTTGAGTTTCTCCTTGTAAATGCATAACCGGTACTGTTTGCAGTTTTCCTAAGTCTTAGTTACATATGCTGCAGTGCTGAACATATTTACAGTAAGTCAATTTCTTTTTGACATAGTGATTATGAACCGAGATCAGAAAGGTTCCAGTGAGCTCTGAAGTAAAGGCATATCTCTGCTGATAATATCTTCCAAGACTAACGCTCGGGATAAACTGCCTAATCCATCATACATTTAATTGGCTCAGCCCAGGATCCTCACCACTGATATCAACTTTGTGAGTGTATATATAACTTTGATTAAAGGTTCCAACTCTCTCTATACTGGGTGATATTATGAGACTTCACGTCAGACAGACAACAGTCTCTTCAAATGCCTGCACTATATTCAGTAAGATGATGTTTTACTTATGAATAATAATCCTGTTTACTTGAAAGATTGTGCATCTGACACAGCTCAGTCCGGAGACTGCCTTTATCAGTACACAGCCATGACTATTTATGCAATTTTTCAGGCCAAGTAGCTCAAGGTGCTTCTTTGCAGATTAAGAGTGCTCCAACTTCTGTATCTCGGTTGCCTTGTTCAGTGAGGCCTGCCTTAAAAACAAGAAGAAAAACATCTTGAGGTCTGCCTGTCAAAACACTGATTGCTCAAGTTACCCAGTGTATTTATGGAGAATCTGGGCCAAATGTTACCATACATAAGATCAATAACATAGCTTTAGGAGGGGAAAATTAATGTACTCATGTAGAAATGCCTTATCTCTATCTAAAAGCCAGTGCAGTGTTGTGGAAAAAAACAGTTTTAATTTACAAATCTGATAGGGCATCATTCACATTGTTAATTGGCATAATAAAAGATGGATTTTCAGTTTTAGGTCAGCAGTTGGACCATCAGTGTGAAGGCTGTTAATTGTTTGTGTATGGCGAATGGCTTTTAAATCTCTTACAATCCCATATTTCAGCCCCAACCAGCTATGACTTACCTGCTAGAAACGCATTATAAAATAGTTCTTCTTAAATGGAAAAATAACAATGCTTTATGAATGTAAGGAACGTATGAGATATATTTTTTTTCCTTTTTTGTTGCCAGTGTTTACTATTTTGGTGATATTGTATTGATCCCAGCAGGGGGGGAAAAATTCATCTTCTTGCCTGCTTCCTTCCACAGGGAGTCCTGAGGTCAGGGTCAGTCTCAGGACAGGAGCTGGTAGAGATTCACTGTCTTGGTAAAGGACACTTAAGCAGCCCGGGACCTGTCATTTACAGGATGGTTTCTCTAACCATTAGTCCCACATCCTGGTGGAACAGTGAGCTAAGAAGCCCTCAATATATTTACTGGCTTACATCCAAACCATATTTATAGTCATTCTGCACTGTGCACCATTTTAATAAAGCAGAGATGTCATAAAGATCTTGAAAGTTTGAAAAGTAAACAGTCGAAGCAATGCAGTCTTGTGGGTGTCTCAGTCAAATAAGCCAAACTATTTTGATCGATTGAAGGGTTTCAATGTGAAATTTATTGTCTTCCTGGCATCTCACAGAGATATTATGTATATTAATACAATGGTATTAAGATACTAAAGAAACAACATATTAAATTAGTAAAAGAAAGTACATTTGTCAGAAAAAAAAACAGAGGGGCTGAAGGAGGAGAGCGGTCAATAATACAAACATTTTAGAAATTGTATCCACAAAACAGAAAACAAGACAATTTAGTGTGAAAAGTGATGGAGTAACAGACAGAAAGACATTGAGGTTGAACAGAAGTGGGTTCAATGTCAGCTATAATGATTCTGCAAACTTGTTAACAATAACATTCAGAAAATAAAATAGGAAAAATAAAAAAATAGAAGGAATAAAAGAATGTGAGAAATACTTCTTCTCATAAAAGATAAACTAAAACAGGCATGAAAGACAAACAATTCAATATAAAATACGGATAAAAACATCAATTTGTCTTGAATAAAACTGTATAGAAAAGAAATAGGGAGCTTGAAATACTACTTTAGCATTTCATAACAGGTCACAACTCAGTTTCTTTCATGTATCACATATATCATCCATATAACTTTTTGAAATTTTTCTTCTATACCTTAAATCCATTGGCACCATTTGTGCGTCACACCAAGCTGACAACAATAACTGCAAACGGAGCAAGAAATGCATTTGTCACTGATGCACAATATATGTACTCCAAATTAGGTACTCTTGCTATTTTTTTACTAATATGTACACACTTCACAATTTCACACTTAGAAATTCAATTATCTAAATAAATCTAGACAAAGCCGTCATATTTCTGGTCAAATGCATAGGATCAGATTGGTCAAGGTGGTCAGTAGCTTTCTTGGTTACTCAGAATTTGTAGCCACCCAGCAAGCTTTTGCATCAGCATCAAACAAAGGCTTTCACTTCAACATGTTATGCTGTATATGCATGTTGGAAGGACATTATATACTAACTAGTCTAGGGGGCGGGATTTTGGTTCTTTTATCTTGTCACCATTGTGTGACAAGATTAGTCGCAGTTTATGGTGCATATTTTTGTTGTATATTTTGCAGATGGCACAAGCCAGCTTAGCAACAGCTCAAAAGCATGGCGACATAACTCAGCCATTGAGAAAAAGGTTTAAGAGAGTTGTTTTTCTCGCTTATTTTCCAACTTAATTTGTGTAGTATCCCCAGCAGCGGCTAGTTGTACTGAACCAAGCTTCAAAACGAGCCCAAGTGTTCCTCCTTTGTCGTCTCATTCTGCTGTCATTTTGCACATCTAATATCCTCCACATTACTAACACCACCTATTCTTGCTAATATTCTTGCTTAATATATAATTACAAAAAAATGCATTTTTCCACACCTAATTACAGAAAATAAAATTTTACAAACAATACAGATGTGCAAATAACATTCTCGTATGATAAGCCTGCCCTTTTTCAAAACAAATCAACAGTCTGTAGTTTTTACAGCCTGGCTGACAAATTAATAAAGAATATGGAATTCATAAGGCAAAACAGCATTGTTTAACACCCTTGAACAGTTATCCTCAACTTGTTTTACATCTGCTCCTAATTTACAACCCATTTAATTAAGCAGCAAAATAGTTTCCAAGTGTTTATTGACCAAAGTGTTTAAAAGCAGCATAATATAAAATGTTTCTTGCATAAAATCTGCTAACAGATCATGTAAGCCTTGGTTAAATCATGCTATGTCTGTGGATAAACTGAGGTGAGAAAAGAAAATGAAGATTAGTAAAATTATAGATTTTGAGTCCCAAAACACCTCCCAAAACTGGAGCTATATTGCCTCACAACTGATATAAAATGTTGGAGTTCTGAGTTAGTATGAAAGTTAGGTTTTCTTCTGTAACATTCACAGAGGTCACAGCAAGCTCATAAAGAAACCATAGTTGAGGTAAAAACAGGTGAAAAAGGCATAGGAATGGGGACATTGGGGACATGATCCTGCATTCAGGTTCATTTCACACAAATGTAAATATGCTCAAATGAAAGATAAGAAATTCATCTTTCCAAGTATATCAAATGCATGCATCCTGGTGGATTGCAATGGTCCTGAAAATACACATGAAAACGTTTCGCAACAGTCCTGGTAGCTATTGCTAATAGTCCTGCCACAGCTTTGTGGGCATTTAACTGAATGTCAGAGTGGTCTCATCATCTATTTTGGGTTGCAAACCAGTAGTTGAGAAATGCTGCTCTAAACAGCTGTTTACTCCACAATCTTGACATGTAGAAGCAACTCATAAAATATGGGGCTCTAAAATCCAGAGCTAAATATAAGAGCATTATATGCTACAAAATCAACATTGAAAATATAAAAAACATAAAACAGCAAATCTTGCTTGGACCTGGACTGTCATATCCTTTTGAGTTAAGACCTGTGAAGGAAATAAAAAGTTATAATGCATTACACTAACAAATAGCCTTAGCTGTGGAATGGATAGTAGCCTTTTTAGCGCAATCGTGCAATTAAAAACATGTTTTGTTTCCTTCCATGCTGCAGTGTTGTTGTAATTATTGTGTTTTGAATCACTTGTTAAATCTACAGTATGTTAGCGATCAACCACACAGAGCTTTACTGTCACGGGCCTGTTCCTGTGCCTCTCTGATCTATTCCGATTTAATGATTTGCACGGTGTGAAGTGCTGGAAACTTACTGGACATCTTTGGTATCCGGATGGGGCCACTGCTGCTGCCATCGCCCCCGTCAGTCAGAGCTTTGATCTCAATGAGGTAGTCCTCTCCAGAAGGGATTTGCAGCTCCACACTGGTTTTATTGGTCTCCAGGACACTGCTCCTGCCATGCCAGTTCTGACGATACACAACCTGGAGGGGGAGTGGATGCAGCGAGGATTTTAGGTCGATTGTTTTCCTTTCCTAACACTCATCAATTAACAAAGCTTCAGATAAATGAACTCCTTGCAGAAAACAATGACTTCGAGATACTAAATGGAAAGCCATATTTCAGAAGGAAAAAACAACAACCTGAGAGCGCTGTGTGCAGCCAAATACAGTTATATGAATTTCATTATACATTTATACAGTCCCTCTCCAGGGGAGGTTATGAATTCCAAATGCAGTGAGAAGTGCTGGGTTTGTCCCAGTGACTCAGCATGGAAGCAGGTAGGAACATCAAGACAGGACTTCAGACATCCTTTTCACACCTTTAGTCATGTAATTTCAACTCAATCAAAATACATGATGAAATCAAGGGGTTCTTTTTCACGACAGCTGAAAAGAAATGCACGGCATACAGAGCCAAAATTCAAAGCAGTAAATGCAGTTTTAAAAAGAATAAAAAACATACAAGAAAATATTTCTGAATTCACACAAATATACCACCGTTGAATTATCAAACCATTCTGATTCACAAACACTGCACGACGCTACAACAGCATTTTACAAAAGACTGTTCATTAGACGTGGCCACAGAAATGAGCGAGCTTACACATCTCGGGAGAGCTAAAACACAAAACCAAAAAAAATATATAATAAGGAAAACAATACGTGCATAGCATCATCAAAAACAATGTTTTTCTTCAGGACTATGCAAAGTGGTTGAAATATGATTCATTGCTGTACTGGTTGGAGCGAGCTGAATTCCCTTTGTGGTATGATGCTTTTCATTTTATCACCTGGAACAGATCTTTTAATTTTGAAAGGCCAGACAGGGCCAATCCATAATGTGACACTGGAGTGCTGAGGTCTATCTTTCCTCTGCAATGAGAGAGCCATTTATTGAGATGACAGCTGCTGAGGCTCTATTTGTTTCCCCAGTTCTAGATTTTCTGCTATTACTCTGACAAACTCACCTTGTATCCTGTCACCTCAGACTCATTTTCCATCGCCTTGACATGTTCCCAATTTAGAAAGATCTTGGAGTTGGTCAAGTTCCACTCAATATTCCCTGGAGGCTGACTTGGAGCTGAAAGATAAATAATTATACAGGCACAAGTTATACAAATGAACACACAAATGAATGTCATCAATACTTGAAATTCTCTAAGCTAACTCTGCAATCAGTCTTTATTTAATCATCCTGCATTATAGCTGAATGCATTTCATAAACCATACTCTTCAACCTTCAACAATGCACTGCAGAAAAGCGGAGGTCAACAAAAATGGAAAATGCATGGTCTATAACTTGAATCACCTTTTCATTTATGTGTGTAAATTTAGCTAATAAGGATGAAATGAAAAAATTCACACTCAGGCAGATCCAGAGAAGTGTGTGTCCCATATTTTTCATGTTTTATTGATGTCTGGGAGCAGTTTTGGTTTAGGTTGGATGTCTGTTTTGGAAATGCTTCTGAAACTTTATGTGTCCTAATGCTGCGTTTATGTCATGTCAGATTTACTGTATTATACACACAAACTGCTGACTGGGAAAGAAACGGTCACGCCTTGTGGTAATTACGCAAAGGGCATGTGGGCATTTTTGTGGGCTCAAATATTTCCCACTTGGCATCACAAATTATGGAAGTGTCAAATCAAATCAAATCAGATCCCGGTTATTGGTCACGTCACTGTATACACAGATGTAAGGATGAGTGAAAATCGTGGGTGCTTGCCCCTCAAGAATGTATCTTGTATATGTACAGTATGTGATATAAACGTTGCCAATGTGACTGTAGTCTAAGAAATGTAACAGTAAACTGCTCTAATATAAATAAATCTTATCTAAAATAATCCAATCTAATATAAACATTGACATCAGTGTCATCCTAAGTGGTAAACATAGTGCACTGACAGATGCTGCCAGTGCAAGATAATAAAAATAAAAATTAACACAAGTATCAAAATTATTATTATTGAATTATTATTATTAATCATTAGTCATATTCAAAATGATATAACTAGACATGCTAGCAGTGAATCATAGCAAGGAATTTCCCAAAAAACAACCTGACTTCAGTGACACCTTGTCCCTAATCTGGTTCAACAGTTTGGCCGACCAAACGGGATTGCATTACATATGGCTGCCCGCCGTAATCAGATCATTTAGTCCTCCTGGTCTACCCTACAGTGCAAGGCGTCTTACACACTCTTTTGCTGTTTACTAGCATTATTATTAACATAGCGTGTTCACAAATCGAAAGTTTGGCCTGATGGTGGCACCCAAGGAAAGGTCATGGAGTCACCAAAATTAACACGGTCCTTCTTCTAGGAGTCATGAATGTGCACAACAAACTTGAAAAGATTAAAATCAAAGGTATTCGAGTTATTGTGTTCACAGTGAAAGTCAACGGCGGTGGCGGCTGGCTGGATGAAGCCATTATATCCCCAACTTGACATTTAGGGGATATAATGGCCTCTACTTACAAATATCTATTAATATTTGCTGTAGTTCATTTATTGATGATTTTAAATTCATGAACAAAAAATGATTTTGGTTACGGGAACTCCAACATGTGAATGCTTTCAAATTGCATCAGGGAAACGTCATCCTGTTCCAATATGATGGTGAATGGCATCCAGTATGTGTTGACTCACGGGGTTTCTTGGTGGTGACGTTCAAAGCCGGGCTGGAGGGTCCAAATCCAGCGCTGTTTTGGGCTCTGACTGAGATCAGATAGACTGTGCTGCCCTTCAGGCCAGAGAGAAGAGCTGCTGTGTCCACAACCCTCACTTTCTCAGCTTCGCTCTCCGGAGACCCCTCCTCCCAAAAGAGAACCTAGACCAAAGACATGCAGGTTACTACAGACCTCCAGCCACATCGCCAGGCATCTCTTGTACTGCTTTGTCGACTGAACTCAGAACCAGTACTTTTACAGAAAGCGGCTTCAAATCCATGAAGAGGAGGCAAAAGGAATTCAGAACTTCCATTATAGTGCTGATCAATGCTTGCTAATGCAGACTGCCCTTGAAAGTATTCATTTATGACATTTTCATGTAAATACAGTACATTTCCATCTTGCTGCTGTGTATTGTTAATTGAAACAGCATAACAATGACTCAACCTATACCCACTTGATGAAAGCTTTGTGGCATTTGCTGTTTTGTGTCACCACCTACAGAAACTCACACTTTATCAACAGAAAATAGAAAAGCGAGGGCAAAGGAAAAACATCGCACCTATGGCAACAGTGACTGACGAGTGATCTTTGCGAAGTGCAGTGCAAAAACATCACAACAGTGAGTGCTTAGCAAGATTGAAACAAAATTAAAATTAAACAAAAGAGAGACTGAGTACATAAGTTTCATGTAGTCAGACATTATCTGTATCAGATGTGGATTTTTGCATATTCTTCATATTTGCTATCTATCCACTGTCTTTCTTTCCTTTGCAAAATGATATGCTTCTCCTGTCTGATGTTTCTGTTGCAAATAATGCAAAATTATTAAACTTCCAAGAATATTCTCAAAACTCGACAGAAGTTGTAGAGCTGTACGCACCATCTCCATTATTTTAAAACTTGAATGCCAATTAAATTATATGATCCTTATGATTTACTGTTAATATCTGGATGCAAGACACAGTGGTAATCATATTAATACATTACTGTTGTTCTCTACAAGTCTAAATTATTGTCAGTGTTTTCACAAAACACTACCAGAAACATTTAGGTGATAGTTTACCTCTGCTTACATATTACATTTTGGGATTAATGTGGCTGAAACTGTGAATTCCCGAGGTGGTTTGTATAATCAGATTTCTTCCATGTGTTTTTGGGGTGCATTTTCATATGCGATTTTAATGTAGTAAAGGTCTATTCAAATCCAGTTTGAATGCGAAAGGCATGTTAAGGGTACAACTGCAGCTGAGGAAACAGTGACAGCTCTGTTTTCACCACTCTGCCTTTCACACAAGACTCTTTATGAAAAGCCGATCAAAGTTCATTTTGCTACTTTTGCTGCCATTTTAACTAACTGGCAGAGAAAATGCATTGTTGTCTGTAAGGCATATTCTTTACTCGGGTTACTAAAATCCTCTGAAATAATATTCTTTATATTTGTGACAGAATTTCAGTATTTCAACACATATATTTTTCCCAGATGTTTCTCTTTTTCAAGCTGTTGAAACTGTCGTTCTTCTCCCCACTTACATTTTGTACTGGAACATCTATTCATCTAAACGGACCAACAAAGTACATGCAGTGCAGAACACTGACCTGATCTATTACTTTAACTAAACCATTCACATTCATTAAACTAAAATGATTGTGTTATGATGTATGGTTCTTCATCAGAGCAACCAAACATCCTTTATGTGTGGAAATGCAGATTGCTTGGATTTTTGACTAATTGCACATAGCTCTTGAATTTGACATTCAGCAGCACTGATGAAATTCTGGGAAAAAAAACAAAAAAAACCACTGAGGTGCCATATAGGACATAATTCAAACTTAACCTTGTGCATATATGCATTTTGTCTCTCACATACATAAAATGCTTGAACATTCAAATGTAATCAAGCACACTTGTATAAACTAATGAAAACCTCTCACATGTATTTTTGAAGTACTCGTATAAACATTACTAAATGTCATTTCTGCTTACATTATGTCACCCCATTTTAAGAAGAAAACCACCAGCAAAACTCTCCTTCATTTTGCCATTGATGGAAAAAAGGTGGATAGAATTCAAATATATAAGCAATAAAAAACTTTTCTTTTCAATAGACACATCCCCTTAAAAGTCTTTGGCATTATTCTAGATATCTAGACCAAAGACTGCATCTAATCCAGTTAGCATGCAGTGCCACTTGTTGTCATCCAAGTAATGTATAATGATCAGCGGATGTGCGGTGTGCAACTGGTGCATTGTCTTGTTTTTGTTCATATGTAGCAAAAACTCAACATTTTTCAGTCAAATGATGCACTTTCCATTGTCATTTCCTTGTCTGTTGCAAAACACATTGTCATGGTGTTTCAACCCTGTCTTTTAACAGTGTGTCGGCCAAATACTGGGAATGACCTCAAAGCTTCTCTGCAGAGGTCAGGCCTCAAGGGTTTTCCATACCATGTAAAATATTCTGGAAAGAATGTTATTTTCCTCTACGTTTTTCACATCTAAATCCCAGAAGAGTGTTTGTTGTGGGGCATAGTGATGTATGATGTTCACACTTGGTGGTTTCATTTTCTTTTTTTTTTTTTAAGAGTACAGCAACACTCAGGCAGCCCAGGGTATTTGGCTCTTTTGGAGACACGAACAGCTGTGAACAGACCTCTTCATCCCTTAGATTAGCCTGTGAAAAATCTGCCGCTCTAACACAAGCCGTTTTTTTTTTTAGTGTCGAAATATTTCCACATTGTCGCCAGCGGCAGTTATATTCAAACGAACGCCAGCTTATTGTACTGTCAATCATTCTGGGATTAATGTCTACTCCATTGTTTGAATTTTCCTGCCAGCATTATTATTTTATTATTTTAAGTTTTCCTTTTTCATACCTCATATGCAATGATCCTCCCACTACTGGACCCAGGGGGAATTGGTTCCCAGTACACCTCAATCTCAGAGGCTGAGACGGTGCGGGCCCACACTCTTGATGGAGCCTTGGAGGGCTCTAAACAGGACAGATCATGAATTATGAATACAGCATTGAAATTAAGCATTGAAAGCCTAGCTTTACTTAAAGTAATGCTGGTAATTTATTACATTTTTATGGTGTGAACACATTTACCTTCCTCTGCAGAAAGCACTCTGACAATGTGGCTGAATGGCCCTTCTCCAATGCTGTTGTAAACTCCCACTTTCACTTCAAACTGGGACAGGGGAGCGATGCTGTCATTTCTGTAAATATATCTGGATGCATCAGGTGACGCCAGCACTGTCTGGATCCAGGTGCTGCTGCCAAGCGGGCGAAAAGCCACCACATAGCCAAAGTCCTCTCCATTCTGCTGCTCCTCTGGAATTGGCTAATATAGGGACAGACAGGTTAGGCCTTTCTCATCTCAAATAACTGTCAAGTCAACAGCACTTTGTGTGAACTAAAGAGATAGAGGAATAGTGTTTTATGTCTAGTATATTACTGAGTAAATGTTCTGATACAGCATCTTTGTGCATGCTGAATCACGTCCAAAAAAATGCTGTAAAATCGCCGTATAACTCTAAATTTATACACATGAAATTTGCACCACCTCTGTATCTTCATTTTGATTTACACAACCAGGGGAGTCAGCAGGCAACAAATCAAGACAGCTCTGTCTTTAATTAAAACCCATTTAACTGAAGCCATGCCGCCGCAGATAATTCTGCCAAAAGCCCATTCTTGTCAAAAGAATTGGAAAATGGTCTGTCACAATGAATGCCCACTCAAATATGTCCATGATCCTCTTACCTCCCATACGACAACAAGTTCTCCTTGACTTCCTCCACCGCCGCTCACGTTAACCGGTGCCACCTCAGGAGCTGGATGGACAAGAAGGGAAATTTAATCATCACTTGAGCTGGACTATAACGTCTAAGGCAGGTGCAAAGGATTCTGTTAAAGCAGACAGCTTTGAATAAGGTGATCACAGCCACTTTGTAGAGCTACTTATGTACACAAAACAGGGTAATCATGCAGCAGAGGATTGGGTTGACAGTGGCATGACCACCCATGTGCAGCGCTGTTAATAGCTGAGTGCAGTGTGTCGCCTCCATGTGTGAGGCACAACAGGAAACTTGTCCCCCTGTGATTCATCCAGCGGGATGGAATCACTCAGCTAACCCGCTCCAAATAGACACTTTAATGCCGTTTGCTCATGGCATGCGAAGATGTTTAGCATGTTTTCTGTTGATGCAAGCATAAATTAATCATGGCAGAAGTTCAAGAGTGCTCACTAGGGGTGTGCAGAGACATCATCGTCTATATCTGTATCTGTATCTGTTCAACCAACAAAATCATCTGTCTCTGTGTTCAGAAGACCGGAAGTGGGCATGGTTTATACCAGAAGTCATGTTAAATTGGGCAAATGTTGTATTTTCTAACCTAATATTCACCGGCAATGCAATTACTGTGCCTTCAAACCATCAAATTGATTTGATATTGGCATATAATTAATTATGAAATATACTTCCACATCCTCATACTGTATTTTTCATCTCTCTCTCTCTCTCTCTCTCTCTCTAACTAACTAAACTAAGTTTTACGAACTGTCTGCACATCTCTAGTGCTGATGTACATATACTTATGGTGAATAATTAATTTCTCAAAAAAAAAAGCCCATTTGCACTTGTGATTTTCATTTGACAAGGTAAAGGAGTAGCCTGAAGATACGGCTTTGTAAAACCTGTCATCTAAATAGATGGATAAATTAACATACAGGAGCTCTCCTATCATGTCTCCCTAACTCATTAACATGTGTCCATGTGTCAGTCAGGCAAGTTAAGTAGGTGTAGTCTTCATTAAGTTAGTTAGTAATGAGAAATGCGCAGTAATCAATTGATTGGCATGAAAACTGACAACAGATTTTAAAGAGTGTGCAGCATCACAGTAAGCACTGAAGGAAAGTGAAACTAATCAGACGGTTTAATTACATTTCCTAAGTGGGACTGATTGATTTGTCATGAAGGGAAACAAAGAATTGAGAGGGTACCTGCTGCTTTGGTTCGAATCTGTTTTGATGGCGTGCTGGGTTCTCCTACACCAACACTGTTGATTGCCACCACCCTGAATTCATAATCCACCCAGGGGTTCAAATCTTTCACCGTTGCATACAACATCTGTCCAGGCACAGAATCAGGAACTAGGATTAAAGAATTTAGAATTGAGATACATTATGTTTTGCTGTGGTACATTTCACATTTTTTTTCTTTTAAATTAGCAAAAATAGAAGAATTACAAAAGAAACTTAACATCAAACTGCAATGGTAACTCTACAGTAAAACTTCTCTACTTGTATTATATGATTGCACCTGCAGTCATCCTAGATTCTGCACATCAATGTCTGCATGTCACCATAGTACTGTATTTTGCACATAAATAGAATTAATAAGCTGTCAAACAAGCTTGCTTCAATTAATGCCATTGTTATTATTGAGCTGAAAGTCTGCCTGAAGTCTGAATGTCTCTGTTGCGCTGCTTGTCATGTTTTAAATCAAAGTTTCTCTCGAATAAAATTTGTACTATAAAACACACCAAGGGTGAGGTCAGGGGTAGGTGCAATTGCTTTAGGCCTACAAGAAAGAAGGCTTTTCACTGAATCCTCAGTCCTAAGGCCAGGATCACAAGGGACGGTTTCTGAATGTGTCTGTTCCTTTTTTCATTTACTTTCAATGGTTCGGTCACAGTAAGCGTTCATCTCCTCCAAACTATGTGGTCCGCATTTTGGATGCATTGTGTTTTGGGGTGCTGCCCTGGGTGAGCCAAGTTTTGCCACACTGCACATTACAACAGTGTTAGACAGAGCAAAAAAAGAAAGAAAAAGAAAAAAAAAACAAAAACAGCAGCACCTGGGGGAAAGTAAGCAGCCTCTCACAGATGCCTGTTTAGTAACATTATATTTAGCGAGGCTGTATCCTCTATTTCAAAATGGGCTTCATCCGCTTCTTCAAGATCAAGCAGAGCTATTGCCAACTTTCTCATGCATTTTTATTTTGCTTTATCCTACTTGCATTCAGGTTAGCTTGCTCATGCTAATCAGGTAGCTCCATAGCAACAAGAATGATGCACACTCCTTGCACCCATTGAACTTGTATTCCACTATTTAGTGTGTCTTCTTAACAGTTACTTCTATTCAATACAGCCTACAGTCCAATATAAAATACCGACAATGCACTGTAGATTGTGTTTGCGTATAAGTCCTGTATGTCCCAATCTAACAGGTTACTCTAAGGTTGCTCAGTACTGATTCACATTTATTTAAAATAATAATAAACATAAAACTTAAAAATAAAATAAAATAAAATAAAACAAAACAAACCTTCTATGCCCAATTTACTACAACTGAATTTTGTGTGCCCTCTTCATTCCTAGAGCTGCTGTAGGCAAGCTTAAAACATTTTTAGCATATTTGGTGGAATTCCAATTAAATACCTACAGATATTTGTTAAGTAAGTGTAGTGTGAAAAAATCTGCTCTGTGGCTACTGCTTGAGCTGTAGTATGATCTTGTCCTAAATGAAAACAACCAATAACGGCTAGGGGGCATCCCTACCTTGATGTCAGCCACGTCATGTGCATACAAGTGCTGCACAGGTCAGCTGACCTCTGACCTGTACGGTTTGGAGCAGCAGAGTTCACAGTGTAACAGTGGAATAAAGGCAATCTGAGAGAAATTTGCTTTCCCTCATTGCCAAAGAAGCTTACGTAGCCAACTAGCCAAAACAAAGGAAGACCGAAGAAGAAAGAAGTAACAAAAAAGGAATTTAGTTCAAGCGAGCAATTAAATAGGAATAAACACTGGGGGTGTTTTTCAGTGGTGGCGAGAGCTACAGGACTTGAATGGCTTCAAATGTGACACTACGCTAGCAGAATTTCAGCTGGACGGCGAAAACCAGCTTTGTTATATTTCAGTTTACTGTATACTTCAGAACACTGTTCATCTTGCATGCATCTCTGTCGGAGTTGTGAGCGTTTCAGCTGCATGCATGTGTGTGTGTATGTGTGTGTGAGACATGGAGGCAGAGCTGAAGTTCAGAAGGGATGGAGGGAGGACTTTCACCCACAATCCTGCCATTCATTGCCTACAGCAGCTTTAAATAGACGTAGTGGCACAGTCCTCTTTGCATCATTAACACATATTGTCATAGTAATCTTGCACAACTTTTCTTTCTCTGTAATAACTTTGTGTCATAACAAGTTACAGTAACTTAATGATACTGGTGTTGATGGTGGTGTTGGCGTGCTACCTGTTCTGACGGTCTGCCAGCCAATGGAGAAGGGCGTTCTGGCCTGCACCGTGTACGTGGTGACAGGGCTGTGGTTGTCGGGTCCAGAGCTCCAGGACAGCGTGACGGTGGTGTCAGTGATCTCACTCACAACCAGGCCCTCTGGGGCACCCGGAGGCCCTGCCACACCCGCAAACAAGGACAGACACCTTCAGCAGTTTTATTGTGCCACAGCGGCCGAAACGAATGCAATCAATCAAGGTTAGCTCGGTTGATTGCTGGCAGACTCAACCCACAAGACGTTTAGTGCTTCATAATGCAGCTAACGATACCTAAAATGAAGGTTGGTGGGGATATAATGGGCTCGATTGGGAATAAGAGCCAAATTAATGCACTGATTAGCAGAGCTTGCCAGTAATGAGTTGGGTACGATGATGTACTGTATCAGTTCGCCGATATATCAGGCTGATATTTGTCTTTTATTAAAAATCAGGTGTTATCTCTTGTGGTCTACTGCCAATCTGATAGAGGTTCCTCTCTGACCACAGCTACATAAAAACAGCCTGTAAAACCGTCAATGAAATTTAATTTGAACTATGCATGGTTTATTTAATCATTTAATTTTGCAGTTATGTGTTGTATAAATTAATGCTTTATGTAAAGGCAATAACCAAAATGGAGTGGCTGTGGGGGTGGGAGTGTGGGATCACCATGGGCTTAAAGAGCTTCTGATGCTAAATGAATTTTATTGTGATGGATTTTAGTGGAGAGCTTTAGTGTCACAAGGTCTAAATGCTGTTTCTTTAGGAAACACCAGCTCCTTGAAATCTTTTGACATGAAAGTGATCAGATTTAAAGATATTCGGCATCAGCTCAAAATAATTGCCCATTAGTAACTTTAATACCAAAATATTGGCATTGGGATCAGCCTTCAAAAACCCATATCCCTCCATCCACAGTAACATGTAGTCTACCCCAGAAACAAATAGTGTTACGGATCACTATCTCAATTTAATTAATGTTAACAGATACCAATGAAAAATGTGTTACTTCTGTAATAAGCCCCCCTGAATATCTGATTGGAGATGAATTGCTCAAAAATTACATCCCGCCTCATCCCCTGATTAGTTTTCCTCATAATTAATTATGATTAGTTATTGTTGGTTGATGTGAGCATGCATCACATTACATGAGCTAGTTGACATGAGAAACTGCAAAGAAAGTTGACTTTGTCTGAGCACAAATGTTCCCACTTCTTTAATTTTATGGAGCACCACGCACACAATATACAGTCAAGTTGATTAAGTTTTCACATTAAAACAAGTAATTTATAGCCTTTTTAATTTTTATTTTGTTTTGAAGAATGAGGCCAACACTGCTGATTAATAACTGCTGAACCACAGAGGGTGCTGCTAGTCCAAGACGCTGTATTGCAAATAACCTGCTGGGACACTTACAGTAAGGGACTACCCAAGAAATCATTGATGCTGAGCACACCAGCTTCATGTATGCATATGAAATTACTTCCAGGACTGAAATTTCAACATCAAAAATGTCTTCTTGAAAGTTTACGATGCTGAAGCATCAGTCGTGTTAAAGAAAGTTTTTAAGTCATGCATGAAGCAGGTGTCTGATCTCTTGGATAGTCTCTGAGGGTTTCAGGGTGACTTACCTGTAACTCCAAAAGTAAATGTAATGTTCATGGAGCCCAAGAGACACTTTAAAACATAATTCTATAATTTCAAAGGTTCACGGTTGTCAATCTGAAATACATTAAAGCATTTTCCTCCCCCAAATCCCTGAAAGATTACCTTTTGAAGATACTGCTGAGATGATCGCGTCATAATCTTATGAAACACGCAGGAAAAATAAACAGAAATGGAAAATCCCAGCGCTCCAATATGCAACATACAGTGAGGAAGAAGGGCATACCTCTGACAATCAGGTCTGCTGCTGCCGAAACAGTGTCAACTGCAGTGTGTACCATACACACATACTTCCCAGAATGCTTCAGCTGTATGTTCCTCACCATCAGGTCACCCGCAGAACCCTAATGATAAGGATATGTTTCATAACAAATTCACAGTGACTGGGAACTTTGAAGGACTGGCACGACATGGTAGGCACCTGACAATATTTATCTGATTTTCAGCTTTTCTTAGTGCTGGAAAATCCACCAGAGAAATTCCTTCATTTTTGTGTAAAAACAATGGCTTCCTGAAGTCAAAGAGCTGTTGTGATGACGCTCAGTGTAATAATGTCAGTATTGTGCAAGCTACTTTCATGGGCGTTATGTACTCAAGCAGAGAAAGCATAAATCCTGTAATCAGAGAGATTTGTGGCTCCTTTGTTTGGGAAGCCATTGATTGATTTACTCATACAGTAAGATCGCCTCCAGGCTGGGGAAATCTCATCTGTGTCTACAGGTTTCCCCAAAGAAACAGAACATGGTAACATCTGCTGGCATGTTTGTGTAATGTGTGTGTGCTTTCTGACAAGTTGGCTTTAAGGCAAATGCCATCCTGAAGCAGAATTCCCATGGTATTCTTTTGATCTATAACAGTTCTATACATATTTATGATTATTTGCACCTCTCTTGCAGGAAAGGCTTATTTACGATGCTGATGCTTATTTGCAGCAGCAATTTACTTTGGAAGAGACCAATTCTGACGCACAACTTCAACACCCACAAGAGCTTCAAGTTTAGTTTTGCGCTCATCAAAACAGAAAAGGCTTATATATTTAGTGTTTGACTGATACATTGGGCAAGGAGGGACCTAAAACGTATGTATCAAACAATGGCCAGACAATTCTGTCCCTGTCAATATTAGAGAGCTTCCTCTTTGATCCCAGCTACACCTTTGTTCATTTATAGTAATTGCTATTTCTTTAAATAAATTCTTTATTTAAAGACAGTACAGGCAGTAAGTTATCCCAGTTTCCATTACAAATTGAATAGTTGTGGTAAGCCATCCTATCTTACAGAGTTGCTAAACCTAAAAGAATTTCATTAGTCTTTATGGGAATTTGGGGTGAGAGACTGAATTCTTGTCATTTTCTGTATTAATTTGGTCAAATATAAAGATATAGACCACTGGTGCAAAATATTGTCTCTCAGCAGATATCACTATCATTATCAGCCTTCAAAAACCCTAATACCTTTGTTTGGCAATGATTTTCTTAACATGTGCTTGAAATGTCAAAGCATACGTGAGTTCACTGTCCTTGACTTTTGTATACATACCCCTCCAATCATCTCAAAATGGTCCTGCTTGGTGAAATCAATGGGTTTGCCATTGAAAAACCACTTGAAGATAGGATTCAGGGAGGAATCGCTTGACACCTCACATGGCAGCACGATGCTCTGTCCCACTGTGGCGTCCAAACTCAGCGGTGGAACGGTGATTCTGGTTGGCTCTGTTACACGATGGGGAAAAAACAGACAAATCCTTTGTCACTGTATGTGGCACTATATCTGTATAAAAAAATAGCCAAATGAAGAAAGTAATAAAGCTTAATTTGCCCAGAATAGTAAGACAGTCTCTGCTCTATCAGTGTAATGAAGTGACCTTGAATAACTTCACTTGGGAAGTAAATGCCTCCCACAACTCAGTAATGAATAATTAAACACACTGCAATCACAATGTCAACTTAAAAAAAATGAACTCTCTCAGTATAATCACCAGTTATTTAAACATCCAAATCCAAAAATGCTACAGCAGCTCTTTTTAGATTGAATGTTGGAGACAAAATATTCCTCATTCGTTACTATAGATGCCAGCAGTTTGCCCCACTCCGCTATGTGAACAATAACTCACAGCTGACAAAACCATGGATGACTTATACTTCTGTCAAACCGGCAGGAACATAAAACGGCTATATATTTCATTATCAATTTCATGCTTGAGTTGGTATTTTTTTTCCTTAATAAAGGTTTAAACCCTCTGCTTAAAAGGTAGTAAAAACCTGTGGATAGAAAAGTACCTTTCACCACCAGCGTCCCCGTGCTGCTTGATGTTCCAAAAGGGTTCCTGGCCACACAAGTATACCTGCCTCCGTCAGACTTGCTGATATTGGTGATACGCAGAGTCCCGTCCTCCATGATAGTCTGTCTGAGGAGATTGAGAAAACTGACACAGCCAATCATGATTTCATATCACCCCTTCAGATATCGATCAGACATCCTTTGTTCTTCAAACTGAAGGAGAGATGAGGATAAGGATCAAATTAACTGCTTCCTTAAATACAGTCTAATTTACAAGCCATTTGAACTTTTTCCTTTTTTTTCCTTTTTTTTTTTTTACATTTCGAATGAAGGCTTCAGAATCTATTCTAACAGCCCATTTGCACGGCTCAGGAGATAACAATTATCTTAGTTCAAGCAGAACAGATTTGCTGTAGGGTCAGCGTGGTATTGACAGCACAATAGTTTAAATGCATATATTAATTGGATACACTAGGGCCAGGCAGGACAGCGATAGCGAGAGGAGAGCAGCACTGGAGAGAGGCAATTTGAATGGAATCTTCACCTGCAGTGTTATCACTCTACAACATGTGGAGATACTATCAACTCACCATAAGCTATTTCTGAAAAGTAATAAACAGGCACATGTGCATATGGAACCATCTAACACTGGCCTGGTCTCAGTGGAGAGAAAAGCTGAGAGACAGTGTGTGAAAGATGCAAAATGATTAAAATACTAAATACAAAAAGTGATTACATTTGATAGTACTCCATATACCATAAATAGTGTGCTTATTTTGGTGTGTTGATTTCAAACAGACAGTTGGGAAGCATGTGAGCACATGCATAAATGAGGCAGATAATGCTTCGTTGTTGTGACCTTTGGTTTCAGTAAATCAAACAGAAATGCTGTGAGCAGCCAGCTCAGAAATCAAACAATTTCATTTTGGCTCCTAAGAATAAATATGTATTCACTCGGCCTGAGCTGAGACCCAGAGAGCATGTCTGACACAGGGTGCTTTGCGCTGATGTATTGACAAAAATATCAAACACTGAGTGATGGAGGCGCGCTGAGAACATGACCTGAGGGGCAATGAGCTGCAAAACAAATAGAAACGTAAAGAACTATCTGCTTTGTAGACAAACTCCGTTCCACGCGGTGAATTTCTATTCTTGTCCCCATGCACTGCCTGGGTAATCACTTTTTTCTCTTTTTTTTCCCTGTGACCAACCCATGGAAAATATGATAACTAATCAATCCCGCTGGTCACATGTGGATGCAGGTCCAGTGAGTTACGGAAAGTCTATGGAGATGTGGCAGTACATATTGATTTGACAAAGAGCCTCAAAACAGACTAGAGAGAACAGCAAGGCAGCAGCTATATAGTCCCAGTTCACACTTAATTTGACATAAAACCACCATGCAAATTAAAGCGGCAAATTTAGAGTGAGCATATTCCATGGTGTCAAGTGGGTACATTACACAGCACACAGGTCAAACTGAGTGACATGACACCCCATTTGTCAGGTCTATATTCAGGCTATCTACACGTTTGCTGATGTTAATAAATGAAATTTGGCTGAGTAAATAATAGCTTGTGAAACTCAAACAACTGACTTCTGCTGGAAAATGAAAATGCAACTTTTATTTGAGAGTACTTTCCTTTTAATAATGTATTTACAGTAGCAATTCCATGTGTGTTTTTCCCCTGCAAGAATTGTCTTTGTCTTTTTTTTTTGGTTGTTGTGATCTTGAGCAAGCCCTTTAACGAAAACTCAAATACTGGTTGGATCAGCAGGCAGCCGACAGAAACAAGGCAGACATGCAAAACCAACAGGGTCTGAGTTTTACAAAGAGAGTACACAGCTAGTACAAGCCTTAGTACTTGTAGTAGCTTGTAATGTGTGCTTGTAATGTCCTTTGTGTTGATCAGAGTTGTTCTACAATTGTGCCTTGTGATATCTGGTTGAAGCCATGTGAAGTCACAAATGATTTGCGATTATTGCATGTTTTCAGTTTGATGTTCATAATATCTGAGCCTGCACACTGCCCTAATACGCTGAGGAGTATTAGTACACCTAGCTTGAGTTCCATATCAGCAACTTGAGGAAAGTTATTTAAGTTTGCACCAAGATTTGTCTCTATTCACATGGGAGTAATATTTCATAATTAATAAAATAACCCCTCAACCTCTGCATTTTGTGAAACAAATTGACACTGAATAATGCAATTCACTGAAATACAATGGTTTAAGATCAAGGTTTTACAGTTTGGCACTGTTCACACTGATTTAGCCAAAGTGAGTGAGTGCAAAGAAGAAAAAGAAATACATTCAGGCAATTCAGAATGCAGAATTTTAACAAAAAACATGATACATTATGAACATATTACCCCATTATCTGCAATACTGCACTAACTACCTTGACTATCTTTTAGAATTCATTTAAAGTACTTTTACTTGTTAATAAAGTATTACATGGCCCAGCACTCTCTTATACTGAGGATTTCTTTCATTTGGTGTCCCTGCCAGAATACTAAGGTCCTCTAAAACCTGTCCCCTGGATCTCAGGAAGGCAACTTCACTTGGTATTTTTAAAGGGAGATGAAAGGCCTAAGTTTTAAATCTGGCTTTTAATTAACTGGCTTTTAGTTATTTTATGTCCACGGCTATTTAGCCCCCACTATTTTAATCTCTTATTTTTCTACTTGTTTGCACCTTGATATGATATGGTTTATAAGTATTTTGGTATTTTATTTCATTTCAACTGTTTTATTCCTTCATTTTAACATCTTTTGTTACTAATTTGCTCAGTTTTATGTCTACAGTTTCTTGTTTCCTTGTATTGTATGATGTGCTTTCAGCTGCATGCAGTGTATATGAAAAGTGCTAAACAAATAAAGAGTAAGTAAAGGTTAAAGTTTGTAAAAAAAACTAAACTCTATATATTCTACTACTTCCATTTTTAGTGTCTGAAATTACAGAACTCACGCAGGATTAGTGTCACTGAAAAATTGTGAGAGAAAAATTTGCATCTCCAAAATACCAACTTTTAAGAAGTAAGAAGCCTTTTTTTTTTTTTTTTTTTAGTTTTATTTTATTTTA
>OMKZ01034439.1:11117-22285 GCA_900302535.1 Neoniphon sammara | reverse complement strand
CTGCCCCCGCTGCTGCTCCCCCTCTTCCCCTCTCCCCCGCTCCCTCTCCCTCCCCCTTTCACCCTGCTTATGCTCCCTGCTCGGAGGAGGAGTAAAAGAGGAGGGCAGACAATGGAGATGTGGATGAGAGCACATTCAGTGTCCTGTCCCCCATTGTTTTCAGATGAAGTGGCACAGTTTATGTTTGCCTTGTACAGGCGCTGCCTCCCTCATGTCCTCTCTGTTACCTCAGACACCCTCACACCCCTCACATCTATCCGTCCCATCGACACACTGCACTGTACTCACATGCTGGAAACGGCATGTGCGGCACACGTATTAAGAGCTATCTGAGCAACTGGGAGTGCTGGAGCTTTGTAACGCCGAACTGGATTCCAGCAGTGGTGATGAACAAGCTATAGTGCTGCACTGCTCGGCTTGTTTCTCCCTCCCCATTACCACTGCACAGATGTGTGTCCTGCCATGCGTGGCAGTGAATTATCTGATTAATTAATTACATCTTTTTTGATTAGAGTGAAATCTAGAATTAGGCTCTCGCTTGCTAAATTGGCCAGATATCTCTGGGTTGGTTTGTATTTATTTGGACTCATTAGTTCACTTTGATTTGTGTGCTATAAAGCAAATAGTAGTTTCCCCTATCATTTAACACGTAACAGTGTTGTTACTCATTAGGATAAATGAAAACAGAAAACACAAGTTCTCATTGGATTTTCCATAAAACAAGTTTTCCCCAAATGAAACACAACTGATGAACCTGTTTGATTCCCTATCAATTGCAATATTCTTATGTTTTTAACCATATAGCAAAACAAAATGTCACTTGTTTGATTATGTAATGTCTTACAGCATTTAAATAAATCACACCTATTTAAAATTAAAACTGATGCTTCTATTTCTGTCATCCTGCTGCACAGCCGAAATCCACACAGGATCCTGATGGGGGCAAGTGCAGGCATCACAGAAGTGTAGATTTTTGTTGTTCCATTTGTTAACAAATCATCTATTCTATTCTATTTTATTCTATTCTATTCTATTCTATTCTTTTATTTATTTTCCAGTAATGGTGCTGGTTGAGTAATGATTTGGACTGGACAAGTAAAATATTGGAGTATGGAGAAATTTCAATTTCTTCATTGTAGGTAGACACACAAAAAAATGAGCCAGATTATTATTATGTTTTTTTTAATCAATCAATCTTCTTAATGAGATCTGATGATACAGAGTTCATAATTCTGATATAGTTTAGTGTTTGTATTTTCTTGCAAAAGTGAATGTGAAATCAGTGAAATAATATTTATATGTTTCAGCATACAAAATTCCTTTCTCACATGTATGTACGTTGTGCCATGACATCTTTTTGGAGCGATTATGTTTTGTATATTTTCCATAGTTTGATTTTAAGCTTGAAAGGACATGGTTCAAATGTTGGGGAAAAAAAAAAAAGTAAGTGAGAGGGTAAATTGCGACCTTTGTGATCATTTCACAAGTTGTATGTATCACTGATAGGTTTGTCTTTTGAATCCAATCAAATATTTGTATATTCTATGTTGATAAAAGTGTGGAAAATGTGGTTGAAAAGCTGGTTTATGTGCCATAGATTCATCCAGACATTTAGAGGTGCCTTCTCGCTTGGCTCACCCTAAATCATCTCCCTCACTGACGGTGACCCTGCAACTTGTATGTGGCAGGTTTCAAGAGGGAACAGTGTTAAATCAGTATGGTCAGGATTTATCACACATATGTGAATGTACATTACAGCACAAGTTCGCATCGCTGTCACCAAGCCGAGCACAGAGGCAAGGACAAAAAGTATCCAGGAAAAACTGCATCATATTTTTCTAAAGTGATGGGCTGCGGTGAGGGGCACACTGTTTTTGTGATGTTATAAAGTATTTCTGAACATATAATGAACATTATATTCTCTGTGTGTCATGTGCCATTTTTTCACTCAAGTAATCCAATCTAACTATCAAACTATTTAATTATCTAATTGCAGCTATTTTCTATATGATACTTCATCAACTTATCTTTGTCAAGTCACGTCAGCATCTCTGGGTTGCAGCAAACATCATAATTTGTTCATGAGAGGAAGGCAAGGCGCCTGTTAAATTATTTTTCCAACTTATGCCTGGGAACAGGGAGGTTAAATAGACAATGAACCTTCCTTGACTGATATTGAGTTTTTCCCGCAGCTGAGCTAACCTCGAGTTTGAGGCTGTCTGAACTACAGTTTACCTCTGGCAGAAACAGTCCTCATTATTCTGTCCTTTGTACAGAGCAGTGGAGCACAGCCAGTTCACTTCTCTGAAGCACACACATAGCACACACACATCAATATTTCAAACTCACAATGGTCTGAGGAAACATTTAAGTGCTGATAGCAGCTCAACATAATGGAGGAAGCCACCCATAACTAGAAAAAGCGTCGTCCAGCATGCTTGTGGAGAGCAGTAGCATCTTCTCACCACTCCCTCATGCTTATATTTGGTGCACAGACTATTATTATTATAGCTGCACAATACTTTATATACATTTTTGGTGCTTGGCATTAACATAGTTTGCTGATTTATTTCAACACCTTTCCATCACATTTTGACTGTAATGGGTAAACAGATGAATGAAAGCAACAAGTTAAAACACAGCTACAGGTTATAGGTTACAGGTGAAATGTTGCAAATAAAAGGAAACAGGCTGTGATTGAAATATCTCACAGGTTACATGTATCAAGTTGCAGGCAACACATTGCCAATTGTCTCCCACCCCTCCCCTCCTCCCCCCTGTCCTTGCCTCGCGCTCCAGTCCACTTACCGCCCCCAGACTCCCTCTGACATGTGGTCACTGCCTCGGGACGTTACCATAGCGACTGACCCCCTTGGGCTGAAGGAATGGTTTTTACCCTCCCCGTGTTGTAGTAGCGGCTCGGGCGGGGGCTGCACTCTGGTCAGATGGGCTGTGATACAATCTCAACCTCATTAACATCCAGTGTGGCCCTCCAGGGTTCTGGAGATGACCTGGCCGGCCGAATAAATGAAGTCAATCTACTTGATTTGTTTCTCCTTCAGACACTTCCACGAGAGACGCCACTGACAATTACCGCGTCTACACGAACATCTATTATCTCTGTTTACAGATACGTGGAGCTCGTTTAATCATTTGACTTAATTCTCCTGCTAATTCAAATACCTGGTGAATTATGGTGGGGGGAGGAGGGGGGGACTGAATAGAAAATACAATTTGCATGGAGACTGTGATAGATAAAAGCTAAAACTCAAGAGTTTCATACTAGAGCACTACTTATATAAAGTCACACTGAGCATGTTGGACTAGGTGGAGAGAAGCTATGAGTCCATTAGGCATAGCCATCTATAATTCACCTCACTCTTGCTTACTGGGTCACTTCAGTTAGGCTTTTCTGAGCAGCTAGGATACTGTTGTACTCCTCAGACACATATGAGTTGATGATAATACAGCTGACAAAACATATATGCATTCATAGATGCAACAAGTATTTTTTTTTTCATTTGAAAAATATTGCATTTAATTTAAAGCCTTTTTGTTGCTACTAGTTATCTCTCACTCTTACATTTGATGCATTTGGTGGACAAATCTTTTTTTTTCTTTTCTCTTTTTTCTTTGCATACACTAATGAGATATGGCACAGTGAAGAAGGCCAGTATTTACCATTCTATTGTGGCTTCCCAGTTCAACATAAAGACTAAACGGACCTTAACTGCTACTCCTGCCATACTGTATCTAATGCTGGTTGGCAGATAGTTCAGTGTATCACTCATGCCCTATTTGGCTTGTGCCTGCCTGTTGTCCTGTATGTATCTCAGACCGTGTGTGCATTTGTTGTCCATGGGCAACTGTTCAGTAAATAGGGCAATTAAGTGTGAAAAGCAGAAAGGAGCTAGCATGTTCCTATCTCTTTGGTGGGGGAGATAATTTATGCTAATAACATCTCTACCGCTCAAGCTGCCCAAAAATGATAGCAGACCCTTTTGGCTTCAGAAAAATCTTTTCATCCTCTTGAAAAAAGTGGTTTCTCAACACCTTGCAAATAAGACAGCTGTGTGGCAGTGAATGAGCATCTCTCTCTCTCTCTCTCTCTCTCTCTCCCTCCCTCTCTCTCTCTCCCTTTCATCTACAGATGATAATCTTTTCTCCTTCACTGTCTTGTATGGTGCACGTTTGTTCGAATACTTGAAACCTAGTTTCCCCCCTCTTTCCCCTGCTCTCCCTTTCCCTCACTCCATCCACACAATCTATCATAATTTTTCCTTCAAGAGCCTTCATTAGGAAGTCACAGCATGTGTGAATGTATTACTGTAAATAGTAGCCTATGCATGAGTGATGCTTCTTAATAACACTTAAACTGTAGCTCAGTATGCTGTTCATGTGGCATAAATTCCTCTATCGTACTGTGGGGCACAGAGGGATTCAGTGGCTGTGGAGAGCAGGGGCCATGATGGCAGTTCAATAAATAACCCTGGTGAAAGTAGGAGCAATAAACCATATGAAATCTCCACCAGCTACCCACTATCATGCTCAGTAAGGAGCTCTCTTGTCACCCACTAAGAGCAAATCTGTCAGCTTCCAAGGGTAAGCTAATTCCTTTTGTGCAGCAGAAAACAGAATTGAAAGCATGATCAAAATGCAAGTTACAATTTAAAAAAAAAATCTACTTTTCCCTTGGAATGAGCTTCATCTGAAGGTGGATTTGTTCTTAATCGTTTTATTGCTCTCCCAAATATTCCTTTGTATTTCAAGAGGAAGTTATAATTTCATCTATAACGCAAGACGTTGTACAAAAGACCTCCAGTGTATTCACAGTATTTTCACTTTCTAGTGTTGTAATTAAACCTTAATTATAATAGTCATCATCACACCTTGCTCTGAGTTATCTAAAAATAATTGTTCAAATAATCTTATTCTAAATTAATTGGGTTAATTAATCACTACCGCATCCCCTCCCTCCCTCAAATAAAGGCATTGTGGGTCTTTTCACATTATGTTCCATGACGAAGGTCAGAGCAGTGGGTAATAGACTGTCGTTTCCAATTTGTACTTTCACGAAAAGGAAGAGCAAATGCATTAGTGCGATGGTATCAGTCTGTTTAAAATTAGACTATGAATGGGAAGATTTGCATGCACGCAGCATGGATGGAGGGGCCCGGCAGAAGCAGCACAGACAGATTACTCAGGTAGGTGGTTGTGCTCAGCAGCAGCCAGTCTAGGAAACAATTCCACACTAGTAACTCATTTTCTTTTTGAGGATTCAGTACACCTGTTTGCAGCCAAGGGGACAAACAAAGAGGCCGGTTCCTGACACCACATAAGGTGCGCTTTTATGAATAAAAGGAAGAAATCTGCAACCAAACAAATTTTCCATCAGGCAACACTGAGACGGGCATTTTCCTCTTATGTGTTTTTCCTACTAGAGCATGTCAGGGAGAGAGGTGAGATCAATTTCCATGGGATTAGGCTGCCTGGGGAAAATGATTGCTTTTTCTAATACTTAGTAACAATTTTTCAATTTCCTGTGGTCTTTGTTACTCCCAACATTTTTGCAAATGAGCAAAACAGAGGCAAGCGGCGTTGCTGCTCTGCGAACTTCACCTTGGGACCAAGCATCATTTGCATATATATTGAGAGCATACGTTTTTGGTTTATAATAGTCACCATTCTGGGGTGGGGGCGGGGAACTGGAGGCGGCTGGCAGGCATTCTGTCACCTGTTATGAGGCCCTTGTCCGTGAACATCCCTGAGAGACGAAAGCAGGCGATAATTATGGTGCTGGGACTAAACTGGTGTTGCTCTCTCCTTCACACATTGTTTTAAATCTGAACAGAATAACCTCAGGTAAAACAAAGGCTCCTGGCTCATGACTCTACAGGACCCCTCTTTGTGTCCCGGCTTCTAGAAATTTTCATGAGGGGACAAAGTTTACAGAAAATGCTGTTCCTTCATTAGCACAGCACCAGTAGTGAGGTGATCAAGATTTGAGACTGACACTGATATATCCACACGCTCTACATTTTCCTCTTTTCACAGTGTGGAAGGACTAACTATATTCAGGCAGAATGAGATGCACTGCAGATGGTCACATGACAAATGGCTTTATTGCCCCGTTATGGAGATTTGAATCATAATTGAGTGTGTCTACAGTGATGTGTGCACTTGGTGTGACTCATAGTGAGTCTTTTGCTAGAGGACAGATGAGCGCTGTTGCTTCTACTACATTTGGTGCTGCGTGTTTAAATTTCACCTTGAATCTTTTTAGATTAGGCTCAGCTTTTAAACTACCTTCATAATGTTTGTGCAAGATTTGTGTTGAAAGAAAATGCAGGGCTTACACAAAATTAAAATGATCGAAATTATCATGAAGCCTGCTCAGGAGAAGCCTGATTTTATTTTCCTATCAGTAAAAAGCCCCTGATATTCAGTTTCACTGAGTATCTAACTATGAAAAAAGAGTAATTGCATGAGCATGCACGTTTGCACATTGATGCATGCGCGCCACGCATCATTGCATTTGTGTGTGTTGAGCGCTTTTCAAAGGGCATGCTTTTGTGCAGGCACAGATGATGCAGCTGGCAGAAACATGACTATTGCTGGAAGCATGTCCAAGTTGGCACACTTACAGAAAGCCCTGGCTCCTGGGTCACACTTTATATAGGGTACATAAAGGCTGCCTACCCGTCTGCTGTCTGGCCCATCGATAACGGCTGTGCTGAACAGACTGAAAAGTGCAGAGACAATGCAGAGCTGTCACTCTTCATAAGTCATTATCAATTCTTTGTCAGATATTACTTTTACTGCTTCCTGTCACGTACGACACTGTGCTGCTCCTCTCCTGCGTAAAGAGGGAGAATGTTTCTGTAATTCAAGATGGCAGACAAAGTGCCTGAATATAAAAAAATGCAACTTACAAGAAAAGCAGTCTCAATGAAATGAGCAATCCACGTACTACAAGGTAAAATAACGTAGCCTTTATATTCTTCAAAACATTGGTGATGTGGATAGTAATTTGGTTTATTTGGTTATTCTGGGCTTATGTCCAATACTATATACCCAATACTCAATATTTGACTCTAACAAGAAATTGTTTGTTGTGTAGTTTTATATAAGATCAATCAGGTTACCCAAGTAAAGATACTTCCATTTATTCTGTAATTGCCTGATAAATTAACCAGCACAGACACCTGTCAAAACAGCAGACAATCTCTGTGAATCCACCTCCCAATAGGCTCATCTTGATGGGCTAAGTTGGTAATGACAACTCTCCAAGTCTGTCCCCTCAGGCTGAAGGATGAGAGCACCATAGAGTTCTCTTTTCCCATCCGTCCCTATTAGGATAATGCATCAAATAGACATTTTAATTTGAAGTTCATTTTCTCCTCAAGGCTCTGTAAATGTCTGCTAGCACACATGCTGGAAGAGATAACCTTTCTTTGCAGTGTTGGCATGTGTGATCTTTTCATTTTTGTGTCCTAATAAAATGTTCAGTTATCATTTACTACATTTTGATAGACGTTCCCGCAAAAGCACTCCAAATTCCACATTCTTTGGTGTGAGTTGGATATTTGCACTCCAGCTCTGTTCTAGTGGCTCATTTGAATTTATCTAAGATGTGGCTTCCCAAAAAATCAGAAAACCTGATGTCCCTTTGAAAGTGCACCTCCTCCAGCCTCACTAAAAACAAAACCACTGATGACTCATTGATTTTCACAAACAAACCAAATTGCCAGTAATGGTAAACACCACTGTGACTCTGAGGAGCCCTCATCACCCAGCAGTTATATTGCTGTGCACCCAGCGACCTCCTTTTCCAGCATAGCTAGTGTGACGATAACGTGCGTGAAATGAGCGCCAAGGCCTGCCAGCGGTGCCTGAGCCCTCGCAGGGCCCGACACCTGCCTGCGCTCAGCTGTTCCTGCCACGCTTGACCGCATGTGGCTAATAAACAGACCTGTCCTTATCACTGGAACTCCATTAACGGGGACCGCAGTCACCTGAATCCCTTGCTGAGGCGACAGCAAATTATAAGGCAAATGTAATGGGTTTTGCTATATTGCCACACACTGAGATTGTGAATTACACCAAAGGCCTGATGTTATTACATGTCCCCAGGAGCCTGGCTCTGTGTTTTATGATGACTACAGTGAAAACCAGGTCAGTGCTCAAATTGTCATGGTCTTTGCCCCCATTGCTCCATTTCTATCTATCATGCCTATTCAAACTGGGGATAAAGGCCTGCAGCAGGTCGTGTACTTCACATGTCAGCCACTGTTGAGCACTTCAGACAAATGTCTCAGTCTGGGCTCTGATGCAGACATGAGCATGCAAGGCCGAACCACTGTCTTCATTATAATCTGAGTGAGGTGATATTTTGACAGCATTTTCTATTTTTTTCCCCATGTTTTTTTGTCACAGTTGTAAACTTTGCCCTACTGCACTCTTTGTCTCTCCCCTGTGGCCGGTGGTAAATACAGCACAGCCTCTGTGGTCTGCAGTGGAAAACAGGCCATGTGACACAAACGGTCAAAGGCATGGGGTTTGTTTTTGATTATTGAGCCCTGTATCCTTTTCTGGCCATACATCTTCCTCTGCCAGATCTCCCTGGGGCCTCGGGCCATCCAACGCCACAGGCCAGCTAGCGAGAGGGAGGCAGGGACCATAGTACCTGCAGCTCCCTATCCAGGCTCAGGAGATACCACTGGGGCCTCGTTGACAAATTGTCCTTGTCTGGCCGCATGAGAGAGTGGGGATTGCAGTAATTGCATATTTCCCTCTAATTGCATTTGTCACATGTGGGGTCTGCCGCCGTGGAACCAGGTCTGGGGCCCTTTCCAGTGATGTGTTAAACTAAACAGCTGAACTCTCACCTGCCCTGTGAGCAGGGGATGTGCAAGAAAAGGCCTGCAAAGAGGGCAATAAATTATGCAGTGGCACAAAACATCAGCAGAGCAGCCATGGAGTCAGGCACAGAGGGTACTGCCAGACGGAAACACGCTGCAGGTCCATTAAAGCTTCAGATGTGGTCATGCAGGGCTTGCCACAATGGCGCTATTTAAGGACAATCAAGGGCTACTACTTCGCTGGTCATATAGCATGAAGCTTATAATTCAGATAGAGCAAAATAACGACTCCAGAGATTTTTATGCTTTTATTTTAATACACCCAGCATTACTGTCAGCTTCTCCCAGCATTATCTGTTTGAACTTGTCATTATGTCTTCTCTTGTCACATGTAAAAAGGCTTTATTATGCTCGGTGCCCAAATTTAAATGAACAGGAAAAACTGAATGTGACTGAGCATCCAGGATGTGTCAAATTTTGGATGGGGAAAGGGTTTTCTTATCGGAAAATAATGTAATGATGATGATCTGGTTCTGTTTAGTGCATTAACCACATGTTTCAGTCCTGTTTTTCCTGGTTCAGCAAAGTTTCGGGGGGGCAGAAATGAAGGGTGGCTCTCATCTTGGCTTCTGGTGCCTAGTGATATGCGGCCAGGCTGCTGCATTATACAGAGGGTTGTACAACTACATTTTAATCCACTCGTGTTTCTGGCCTGATAAAAGGATTCTCTCCATCTCTTTCTGTTTAATTCACACCATCATCAATCAAATGTGTCCCTGCTGCCCCCCTCCTGGGTTTTGGGGTCTGCTTCAGATAGGTTGGGGGTCCCCCGAGGGGGTTAGGGACATGACGGACTGGTCACAGATGCCACAGAAATTAAAATGCAAGAGTCTGCGCAAGGTGTTACATTTCTCAGACATGCTCATTTGCAGTAATATCTGAGCAACATAAGGAGGCTTATCTGTGATTCCAAATACGACGCTCACTCTCAAAGATTATGTGAATATGATTAAAAAACATGCATTTGGGAACGCTAGTGCTATAGTGTGGCTACAAGTGTGGAAGATTCCCCGTGTAGAAGAATACTGTTTTTGTCTCTGGCCATTGTCTGCTCATGACAGTCGCCACAGGCTACTTAGTAATGAATATGTGCCTGTAGCATGTGTGGCGTGTGGAACCTATGAATAGAGTAAATATGCACATCTCTGCACAACAGGTCATCTTCTGAGCAGAGATAGAAGAGAATATGATCAACCGCAGAGTGCGCTCCTGCAACAACAAAGGAATTATGTATAAACAACTGTGCAGTCTCTGACTAATGTGTCATGCAATGATGTCTGATATTCCTGCAGACCCTTTCAGACAAAAATAGGCTACATGTCTGTGTTCTTCATTGTCTTTCATATACCCACAAACCTCTGATGGTAGCTCTCTTTATATGACATGAATGTATCCTCCTTTGGCAGGTAATAGAATCGATAACAAAAATAGCACATTTGTACAGATGAAATATCTCATGACACATTCATGAAGGAAAAACATTTCTAACAGATTTCCACGCAGTCGTGTAACACGGCTCCCAGTGAGTGTTAACACATTCAAGTTATATTATTACTTCTATTACTGATGCATATTGTGACAAATTACTTTTTTAAAAAATGACTAAATATGAACAATAATATGACATTTACCAAAAGGTACTTACCTTTGTAACCATCCCTCATAAATGCCAGAAACTGTGATTTGCTCTCTTCTCCCATCCATAAATTCTCTCATAATTGGTTTCTCTGTTATTCCTCTTGCAGGGTAAGAAAGAAGGCCGTGCACATACAGGAACTTGTTTGGCTTTTCATATCATGTCAGGGTTTGCTTAAGCGCTTGCATTCTTTCCACGTTTTATCTGTGTCAAAGTGACACACCGGTGCTTTTTGGCATTTCTGAAAGAACAAAGGATAAAGGGATGCAATATGTAGTTATTTAGTTAATAGGCTATTTTTCGGCACAGCAGTTTTGCAGTAAGATGTGATGGCAGGTGTTGGAAAGGAAGAAAGTGAAGGCCTGTAAGGTTTTTGACTTCCTCTGCTATAATACTTTGAACAGTTCAACTTGAACAAAGGATTAAGTGCCCATCATTAATCGTGGACTAATCTTGTTGATTTAGGTCAGTGGTTCCCAAAAGCCAATATAGCTTTAACTCAATCACAACGTGTCATCACCGTGCATGGAGATATGAGCACAAATGTGTAGAGTTTACAGGCAAAGAGTTGTGCAGTTTGTATTCAGCTGATACACTGAAGGTTAAAAAAA
>OMKZ01034439.1:0-11097 GCA_900302535.1 Neoniphon sammara | reverse complement strand
ACTGCAGAAAGATTTTGAAAGTTTTTATTTTTTAATAGGGAAACAAACCCACAGCGCTCACCCCATGTTTTTGAAGACAAGATATAAATGTCGCAGTCTAAGCGCTGTGATTCAAATGCAGCTCTCACAGAGAACACAGTGATTCAAATCTACATCAGCTGCCAATCTAACACTAAAGTAATACAACATATTACAACAAGTAATATAAGGGATTGTGCTTCTGTCTATGTTCCCTATACTGTTTTCCAGATATAATACACTTTATGTATATCAAGTTGTATATTTGCAATATAGATAAAGATCAGAGATATGGAATTTTGTTTTTGACAAATTTACACCTTACTGGACCCCAACAACACTGTTTAGCATATATGAATAATTTCTAGCATTTAAAATGAAGCGCACAAGCATGTAGTAGTTGGGGGTTGGCCTTGTTATTTGAATGATTGTGTGAAATTTTGAAACTGAAAATTGGTCCAGATGACCTTTATTATAAGATTTTTAATTAAAATCAAAGCACATAAAACTAACTGTTGTTTATTGATGAATTTGTTAATGAAACATCTATTACTTGCCCTTTTATTCCTGTGCTGATACACAAATTAAAGACCTGTTCCATTTGTTTTTACATCTACAGTAAATCCTATCATGACGATGATGATGATGATGGTGATCAAATGATGAACAATTTCAAAACTACTGCATCGGTAAACACAAAATGCATATGATACATCAACAGGGATTTTGTGCTCTTGATTTAGTTGTAGTCTTACTTCCTAGTTTTAGTTAGTAGTTTGTGGGACAAAAGTATAAATATTTAATTCAAAGTAAATAATTCAACACCTGTGTATTCCTCTGTGGTTCACTACCAGCTCTGATCCAGTCACTTCAAGACGTCCTTTGTGGATGGAGAGCCCTTCAGCCTAAATGACACTTGGCCAAATAGCACTTAAGTACATGCTCAATATTTTAACAGGGCCATACAAGGAAGCTGTGGAATGGTTGAGCTGCTCCTGTAAAGTAATACAGGTGGATTGTTTTTGGTAGAGAAGCATGGCATATAACTCATATCATTGTATATAACTCATATCATTATATATAGCTCACATCATGGTATATAGCTCATATTGTGATATATAGCTCATGTTATGTTGTATAGCTCATATCACTGACTCTGGAGCCTCTATACTGAGCTATAAAAAAATGTAAATTGACTTGGAAATTATATAATTTTTTAAGCGCTGTGATTCAGTTGCTATACTCATTGATTCCTCATTCCTGATACTCATTGAAACCCACAGCTGTTGCTAATGGCACATTTCATCCAGAAATTAAAATTGACAAGTGAATTGTTCCTCGAAAGCAAAGGTCATATTGACCATTTTAAGTTGCAAAATGTCTTTATTCAATTTATTATGATACTGGAAACATATTTTGTGCAAAATAGGAATAAGTAATGGTAAACTGGCCATCAAATTTTGCAAAATGTAAAACTGGTGAACAGGTTTTATAAAAATGTACTGTTTACATTTGTGATTCCTACATATTGGTAATCAAATTTACCAAAATGTTTTCCAAACCATTCCCTGATAAGTGTTGAAATGGCTATTGAAGGAGCTTTGATGAACGCTCTGTTGATGAGAAAATTAACTTATGTACACTTCATTATAAACCCGGCAGACCTCAAGGACCCAGACTTTTATGAAGCTGGGACCAGATGTCATCCAGCCACAGCCCCAATTAATCTCCGGGCCTTGTAACACGCCCCAAGAAACAAAAAAAAAAAAAAACCCTGATTGGGTGTGGAGGACAGAGACAGTGAGTAGAAAGCGAGGGTGAGAGATGCTATCCGGGGAGCAGCCGGCCCTGGCGAGTCTGCAGAGGGTGAGATAAGAGGGGGCGGCTGTGGTGGAGCCTGGGTCTCAGAGAGGAGGCTGAGGTTATTCATTGCTCTGCCGTGAAAGCTTGAGAAGATTACCCAGAGCCTGGTTGGCAGTGATACAAGGGGGACAGGCAGAGGGGGCCCCCCTCTCACCCCTTTGTTCCCCATCCATCTGCTTGAATCTCACAATGGCTCATCGGGACCAAGTAGGGTGGAGGGGTGGAGCAGCGGAGGCTTGCAGAATGGGAGGAAGTGAGGGTGGGTGTGTGTGTGTGTGTGTGTGTATGGGTGCAACCTGCAAGACAGTGGGAGTTAATGCGAGGGAGAGTGAAACTAAGAGAGAGAGCAGGGAGAGATAGTGCAGGACAGGGAATGAATACTGGAGCACGCTGCTTGTTGAGATTGAATGAATGGTGCTGCAGCTGACAAGCTCTGACAGACTACATTGGAAAAGGCCAGGGAGGCGGGTGTTCACATTGTTATTTTCCGGGAGGTAATGGGCTGGCAGCTCCTCTTCACTCTGAATAATCAGTACTTTGGTTAGACTCAGACACCACTTCAAACCATGATAAATAAACCACTCCAAGCGCTTGCGACCAAGAGGATAGCATTTGTCACTAAATGCCTTGACCACCATATTTATCTTGTTGAGGAATGATCAGATGATGAAGGGTGCTTTCTTCCATTACGTAGGTAATTATAGGTATTTTTACACGGGAAAAAACACTGGTGGCAGCTCGACTTTACAGCATGAGACTTTACAGTAATCACGTAACACCGATGGTGCTGAGGAATAGTAATTTTACAACTCCCAGCGAGAAGGTTTATTAACAGCGAAACAGATAAGATTTATTCGTGTTGTGTTCTGTGGCTGCCAAGGAAATGTGTAGGTGCAAATATTGTGCATGTGTTATTGTGTAAGCGTTATGGGTGTATGTTATTATCATTGCGCTCACAGCCCTTTGGAACTTTAACATGATTATTTCTAAGAGGATAATAACTCACCATAAGCTGCCAGTGTAATTGATGATTCACTGCGTACGTTGCAGAGAGCCGGGGCGCTGTAGGCCTTTTCCGCGGAAAGGAGGGCAGATTCTTATTCAAAGTGCAAGCAGGTTCTATTAATGGCAGTTCATCATAATGTAAGATTTACCGACTCCAACTTGTGCAGAGTTTCTTACTCTTTCTCACCTTCAGAGTTGTTTCCTACCAAAACTGTAATCTGGTGTTTCTGTTGCATGTAATTTTGCAGCACAGTAATCATAAATCGGCCTGCTAAATGCTGCTAGTGCATAAGTCGGCGTTTGAAAGAGGAAATTTCTCCTCAAAAAAAAAAATGATGCTCTTGTTCATCCCATCAAGCAAGGTTACGTTTTCTCCCTGTCACACATGTAACCTCTCCTGGAGAATTGACACTTGGGTCAACCCATCTTTTGATTGTCCTCAGTGTAACTAGTTCATGTGTGACTGTATGAATAGCTTGAGGCTATTACATTGCTGAATATGAATAGCAGACCAATTACTTTGGCCCAGATGGAGCTGTGTGCTCCTTGGAGAATGCCCTATCCTCGCCTAACACCCATGCGCGGGCACACATTCACTCTCTCTCTCTCTCTCTCACACACACACACACACACACATATACTGTATACACACGCGCACACACAGGAGTCTTGAGGCCTTGCTCTCTCTTGCTAGTGAATAGGCATTGAGGGGAAATGAAGAGGGCTAATGAGGTACAGAAATATGAATTTCAAAAATGATAATCATGCTTTGACAGCATTTTGGATCATTTGATGCTTTCTCACTGTATTTGACGTGGGTGTCCTAGCAACGATGATTTGCCAGTTTCAACAATGTTTTGATTGTCAGTTAATTGCTTAGCAGTGACAGATAACACACAGCGAAATTGCAATTTTAATATATCTGAACCTCAGAGGAGGCAAGTGCACTGTTAAGCATTTTAACTGACCAAAATTGAGTGAACGGATGCTGTAGTTGAATCCATCTCTGTCCCGGAGGAGCTTTTACTGGGATGTTCCCAAAAGAATCCTATCTCAAACCGAGCCAGTGTGGCTGGCGCTCAGACATACAGTGGACATATGGCCAATCTCCCATCGTCTGCTCTGCTATTTACGGCCCAGTAGCCTGTCATTTGTTTTGCCTCTCAGGAACCAGGATGACACCTGTTTGAATTCTCTATAAAAGGCTTTTTCATGTGTGGGAGAAGACTGTTCTCACTTAATCTGTCTCTCTATATCACTAATGATTGTTGCTGTGCCTCGCTCATGAGACAGACAGTGATGTTTCTGTTTAGTTGGTGTACTTAGGGCCCACAACGCCTGTCAAGTCAGCCACCCAAAGCCAAAGCATCAGAGAAGTGTTGTGATTTAGTGGCATCCATATGCAGTTGGGCATGAGCTAAAGTGGTCGTCCAACTGCTCCTGACATGTTGACAATATGTTTTCATTCTGAATTTACAAAGGCCCGTAACACCAGTTGAAGCCCAAATAAGGATTTTTGGTGGCACCTGCTACAGGTGGTGCCATAAATGTCTGCAATATCTGATCAGAAGTGCAATTTATCAGGTATTATTCAATACACAAACAATTATGGAAATATGCCACCTCCTAATCAAAAGATCATCTACTATTTATTGCGCAATATTTACTATGTGATGTAAGATGCAAAGGCTTTCACATAAAATTTTATTGTATTTTATTTTATTCATAACAAGAGTGCACTGCAAAAAATGTCCATCCTTTTAGACTCATATTCAGTGTTAACATCTTGGTTTCTCTTAAAACAAGTGAAAAAATCTGACAGTGGGATTAGATAATCCCATTTATTTACAGTGCTAATGACCATTTTTCCAGAATTTTCTTGATTCAAGCATTATTTTCTTGATACCAATGGGCTGATCTGCCTTATTCTGCCTTGTTTCAACACGTTTATACTTGTTCACAGAAAAAATCCTGGAACAAATTAAACTGCATTGGAAACCAGTGGGATTATCTCATTTCATTGTCAGATTTTTTGTTCACTTCTTTTCAGAAAAACAAGATTTTAAGACTGAATATGAGCCTGAATGACTTGTTCAAACACATTTTTTAGTGTTAAGGTGCTAACACTTGAATTATTGATCTTCTCATGCTGCTAATGGTTCCCACAATTCTCAGCTGCACCAGTTTTCATTACAGTTACATGGCATCATGTTATGATTATAAAAATATTAGTTATACTGTACAAGGGTTGTTATAACTGAATTGGTTCCACAATGACCAGCTATAGAAATACATAATTTTTTTTCAGCACATGAGAAATACCAATATGTAAATTTTCAGGGTTCTACTAAAACATGAAACATTAAGTATGGTAGAGATCGACTGCACATACTGTATATGTTTGTGCACAGATCCTCTGTACATGTGAAAGATGTGGTGCTTCACTCTGCCTCTGTGTCCAGGTGTAATCCACAGCAGGTTGTACTACTGTACATATTTTATTTAAATGAGAGTGATTACATAATAGACATATTCAAGGTAGAGAAGTGAATTTATAATCTTTAACTTTACACTTACATGTCGACTCAGTAAGTAGAAGCACACATCACAGTTTCACTTCCATCCTCTCCTGCACTTCTTACGGATTTAGTGCTCTCTGTCTTAATTAATATGAGAGCAAGTGTTAGTTCTGAGATCAAAGGTTGCTGCCAGAGCCAAACAGATGTTTGCTCAGAGCGCTGTGGACCGTACGAGGCAAATGCACAGAGCCCAGGGGGCCTGTGTGCCCTGGATGTGGAATCCTCTTTTGTAAGAGTCCTGAAATGCCAGCCCTCTCCATGGGCTATGAAAGCAGGAGAGAGCCGCAGGCGTGATGCACCCAGTCGAGGTCTGCAAGAGAAAGGACGGACGAAACAAAACATCCTCAGAAATGAAGACAGGGTGGTAGAAACAAAAGTGAGAGATGGAGGGAGGGAGTATTTCAAAGTGGACAAGGAGAAAGTGGTGAGGTTTATATGTAGCACTATATCATGAGTATCATTTTTAATTTTCTGTTTGAGGTTTATGATGCGATTACTGTGACAACCAAACAACAATATTGGCCTGGAGAAAGTCTGCGGGAGCCTGATGATGCATAGATCCATTCTGTGCATAACTTTCAGCGACGCTCTCTTCCCTCTGCACTTGGGTGACCACGTCGCCCCCAACATGGGAGCCACAGCACCCCTACGAGGGAGGGGACAGGATGCAGCGCTCAGGTTTAGAGTGTCACCCTCAGGCCACAGAGTGCTGAGTCAGTCGCCAGTGACAAGGTCTCCTCGCTCTGCTTTCACCCTGACAGCTGAATTATTCATTAAAGGAGAGGAAAGCACAGGGGACCCTGCTAATTTCTCAATGGGATTGTTGGCTGTCCTCACAGTGGGCCGTCCAATGAAAAGGCACACTTAGAGGCTATGATTCAAATGATCTGTGAAGGCTTTCCTTGGTACATTTTTGAAATTGTACATCACCGCCGCCCGGACAATTAAAAATGTTCTCATTGACACCGTGGCAGTGTGGATAGATCTTGTGCTTCCTGAATTGACGGGGCATTAGCAGCTGGACATGCAGGGCTACTTTCAAGGACACTGCCTGGCTGTGGGTGGGTGAGTGTGAATCAGACCCCAGCAGATTTATTGAGCGCTCTCTCTCACCGTAGGATACATCCAACAGCAGCGCGGGTTGTTTTAAGGGTTGGGGACTTTGCCAATTGTCGTCATCAAAGAGAGTGTGTCTATGTGCTTGTCCTTTCATAACTGGCACCGTGCCACCAAGGCATGGAGAGGTTAACTTAGCATATGACATTCTCTCCAGCACCAAATCCCCATAATGAACTAAATCACGTTAAAGTGAGAGCATACAGGGACAAAGAGAACTACCAAAGAGGAACATAAGCATAAAACATTAATTTTCATCTCCAATAAGTCTATTAGGGGAATAGTGTTACAGGCAGAGATCAATGTTTGTTTTGGAATTACTTAAAATAAATCATTAAATCTTACATGATGGTTATGTCTCAAAAACTGGCAACCCATTTTATAGATACCAAGCAAATACAAAATCTAAATATCACATGAATGAAAATATATTCAGTGAATACAGGAAATCATTCCTCCTTATGTAAGTGCACGGGGAAACAAAATACTTTTTCTTGGGGTCACTGCGCAGAATGTAAATACAAAACAAAACAGTGCCACAAGGCAACACAATGCAACACGCATGTTTATTCTATTATCAATTAATTATTCATTGTTTTACTATATATTATGTACATCCAATATGACCAGGTTCACCGCAGAACAATCCTTAATCAGTTTAAGTACAGGACATCCATCACAAAAGTTCAGTATTTCAGAGGTAGAGGGTATGTAACACCCACAAGGTCAGTGAGGTGAAAGAACACCCTCCCTTGAATGTGTTTGCAGGAAGACGCTCTGTTCTTTGTTTCAGCCTCTAATGCACAACATCATTGTCCTCCACGGTGTGTAGGTGGATACATTATAACCTGTGGGCATGTATACGCTCCTTCAGCTCTCTCACCCGCTGCCATTGTCACCATGTTTGACCCTGAAAGCAGCACTGAGTGACTGTATTGTGGCTGAGGCCCAATTCAGTGCAGACTTCAGCTGCAAGGCCACTACAGCTTTCTGTCATGATTGTCACTGTTGTGACAATCATCTTAATGATTGAATTTGGCTATAATAAGAGACTTCTTGGGAAGATGTCTCAGTATATAGGTTGCGTTCTGATAATCACTCTCTCACATAGACACTCGCATGTATTTAACACCGAAGGCGTTCAGCAAAGCACCATCGAAAGTCTTTTTTAATGTTCTCAGAGAAGATAAGGCGCTCAGGAGCAGCGGCACAGTGCAGACTCAGCAGAAAACAAACCACTTGTTATTGTATGTTAGAAAGGCCTCTTCTTTCTTTTGCATCTCAAAAAAAAAGATAAGATTCTTCCTTTTTGCTTTCAGCTTTTCCGCTTTTCTAGGAAAGAGGGTGTAATGCCCTCGTTTCATTAGAATGTAGATCTAAGTATATCTCCCCTGGCTCTCAAATACCACCCCTGTTTGTGCTAATTACACATTGTGCATCTCGTCACCTTTTCTTGTCACCTTTTCCCACTTTAAATATCAGTTTCATAACTACAGGGGGTGCGAGGGAGCTACACTTCAGGGAACAGAGGTGTTACTGAGCACAAAGCCACAAATTGCATATTTTCTACCACCACACACACATACACGCACACCCATAGGCCTACGTATGTGTAGCGCCCATAGCCACACATCCTCGCAGCAACAGATGGACTGCCTTGAGGCAGGGCCTGAGAGACTTGTGTGAGCGTAGAGCTGCCAGTTGATTGGTAAGATCAGGTGTGCTTCAACACAAAGGCACCTCCTGCTCTTTTCAAGTATTAGGGTTCTACTAGCCTTTGGACAAACGGAGACACAAAACAACAGTGGCATCTGTGGCAGGTAATGATCCCTCTGCCAAAAATCTGGATAATGACATAGCTCAACCATTTGTTGCAGTTAAAATCACTGTTGCTCATTCAGAGCTCCACATGTGTCCTCTAGCAACATGTGCCGGCGCTGTGAGAGCGGGTTGCTGCAGCGCCGGAGTTACAGCTATAGATCAGCAGTCACTCTGTGCTGGAGTCATGCCAGCGAGGGCAGGGCTGGGTGAAACTATTTCAGTCACCTTTATTTGATGGCAATCCAATCTGCATCCATAAATTGAGCTACACAATGCCTGAGGTCATAGGGAAATTAGTATACAATGCATCTGGAAATTAGTATGCACCACACAGGCTAATGAGCATAATAACTGCATGAGTTGTGTCAGCTACAATATTTGTCCATAGAAGGTATTAATGCTGAAACAGTAATTACAGTGTACCAGGACAAGTAGGTAAATATGCATATGTGGCATATGCGTCAACATCACATCATATACTGTGCATCATCTAACCTTTACTGGATGACTTGTTCACTAAAAGCTCAGCCGACGTGTTGAAATTCAATCTCCACCTTGCTGTGAGTAATCTCATGTCTTGTTTCCCTACAATGCCACTCTGGTGTGGTTCAGACAAGCACCCTGCTACCGCTGGATTCAAACATCAACCAAAGGGGTCTCCCTTGATCCTCTCTCTTCTCCCCTTGCTTTAGTAAACACGATAATAGCAGTGCTGTGTTCATGCGGGCTCCATGTTAACACTGTGGCTGTCAAAGGCCATCATGCCCCTTCAAAGGATGATGGCTCTCTGAAGTGGGCTCTCTTGGTAGCAGCCATTTTCCACTTGACTGGCCCCACACACAAGGGGGACTGGTAGCCCCTAGCAGCTGTGCTAGACTGGCCATTGGGGGTGGGGTACAGGAGATGAATGGCTTGGATATTAGGGTAAGGAACGGGGCTAATAGCGAGGAGGGAGGGGCATCTCCATCCGCAACATGCATCAAGAGGTCTGTATAATATTTTTCCCTAAAATGTATCCTTTACTTTGCACTCAGAACAGACATTGATAATTCCACGTACTCAGTTGGTGTTGAGCACACAGCAAAAAGTCTGCTAAATCAGCCTGTTTACCTGTTTTGGTTGGCCTGTTCATCATTACTTTCACCAAATGTAATACTTCATCAAATATCTGATTTATATCTGCGCTATTGTTGGCACCAGGATAAAGCATTGCATTGTATGTCAGCTGAAACATTGTTAGTGGATGAAAAGCTGGCAAATCTTTTGCACTCCTTGATGAAGAACAGACTGCCAATACCTCATCAGGAACTGGGAACAAAAGCCCATAGAGATATTACGATATAAATGATAATTCATGCAAGTGTCTGGTTGCCTGGCCATATGGGCTTTGTGTCAACACACCCGGCCCAGTCAGGTCTCATTCGGGACAGGGAGAGCAGGATGCATTTTCATAAATCATTTCTTGACACCACATCAAGGTTATGTGGCTGGCAGTCAGTAGCCTGTAAATTGCCTTTGCATTGACAATGCAAAGAAGCACCACTGGGATTTCAGTAGTTCAGTGGCTGTTCATGGCTGGAAAATTAAGATGACCTTATCCCAAACAGTGATAATAGAGCCTCTAATGTAAACTAATACATCGAAGTAAAGATGGCTACTATTATACTTCACCGAAACTGCAAACAATTAAATCAGAACCAGTACACATCCAGGCTAGCACCTTATACATCAGCATCTATTATTACCCACCAGTGATGAGCCGGGCTCTATGCTACCCACAGTGTTGAGGTAATAATTAGCTCACTACAGCAGTGTAACAAGTTTGCACCCCCTCCCTGCTGTGCAGCTCTGTAATTGGTCCCCTCATGTGGCACAGTCGGGCCGCAGAACAAAGGGTTCCCAGAGGGGGAATCTATGCTGACCCATGCTGAACCCTCCACAACAATGACAGGCAGGAAGCATTTACATATGCTGACAGACTTGTCTCTTCCTAGGGTGGAGCGCTAGGCACTTCATTAAAGCAACATCAATACCTGCTGATAGAAAACGAGGAGTGGGCCTGTGTGCATCACTGTCTGCTGGAAGACACTATAGTGAAATGACACAGGGCTGTCACATTCAATTTGAAATAAATGGACAACATTTATTAAGTGGAGTTTGTGTGGAAATTGATGGGAGAGAGGCTGCGAGATGCTGTCTGAGCGCTGCCTTGTGCCTGTCTGTGAATTGTCTGCATGCATCAGCAATTGGTTCCCTCACAAGCTGTTCACCTGAAAATCAGCTGCCAAAATCTCGCGCCCTCCAGGTTTGCTCAAGAAAATTTCCATACTTTCTGAATGTTCTGTTGTTGTTATTTTTGACAACAACGTTTTTTCCCCTTTCCCTTTGAGTGGTTATGCTTTTACACTGCGTTCTCAAATGGAACATGCAACTCAGTGAACCCTGGCGTGGCATGCGATTGCCTTCGAAACCAGAGGAGCATGCAAAGTCAGACACAGGTGACGTATCTGTCGATTCAGCAGCCGTGCCTCGGGAGTGCATATCTACACCGGCGGGGTCATTCATTCATTGCATCATGGTGCTCTGAATTCATTCTCTTATCCCGTTAAAGGAAGGGTAAATCCTCCTTCCATTTGACACGCTGCTCATTTAGCTGAGAGGCACAGTGGCTGGCTGGGGGATAGGGAAGGAGGGG
>OMKZ01034438.1:0-11010 GCA_900302535.1 Neoniphon sammara | reverse complement strand
GGTATTTCCAGTGATGGCCTTCCACAGAGCTGTTATCTCCCTGTTTGTATAGAAGGCTGAGGTAAGATGGCTGTGATATAGGAGTTATTGAAGGAGATGTCATCCACCTTGTTAACTCTAAATGCACAAATCTGCAAAATATAAGGAAAAAAATGTGGGGAAATTAATTTCCCCTCTACATCTTTCCTCTAATCTGAAGAAATTTCACGCATGAGAGGAGAAAAAAAAAGCATTTTAAATTTCTTACCGTTAGGCTTCTGTTGCTTGAGACACTATCAGCAGTGTAGCAGGAGAACAAGCACACATTCAGGCATGTATTTGGTTATAGTGACCAGCAGAGGGTGCTCTTTGTCAGTTTCTCAATATTCCCCCATTCTCCCCTCTCCATGGCTTTGCTTTGTGTAAAGGAGTTGTGGATAAAGTTGACTCCTAAGTTGACACAAAGCCAGATCATATATTTCTAACATGAATATAGGCCACTGTGATGTACAGCTGAATAACATGGTTCTCCATCTTTCTGAGATTTATGATCAAAGCTACGGTATGCAGTAAACCTCTGATCTGATCCAAAACGCCATTTTTTTGTCCCACTTGTTTTCTGCAAACCAGCTTCTTCCACTGGTTCAGCCACTTCATACCTGCACATATTGTTTCCAATAACCTCCAAGCTTGTCTGCATTCTTATCTTAAAAAGAAGGAGCGATCATATTTTTGGTCCAGGGTCCTGGCTCTGTGTAAACGCTGGAGGCTAGGGGCTGTTTGATGTTGTTATGGCTGGCTGGCTGCCGTCTCAGTAGTACTGGAGCTGCAGGCCCCTCTCATGTCCAAAGGTATTGTGTTGGCTGCTCTTTTGATTATATTATCGACAAAGAGAGGGAGAAAATTAAGACTCCTACTGGACGTGGGTAAACAAACAATAGTTTTTAGAGTCTCGTTCATCCAAGGAATTTCAGTCAGACCTCTCTGAGGATATTGATGTCCAGCGTTGGGATTATTGTGCTGAATGTTGTTCTTGCTTTCTAAAACAACTGTTCTGTGTTCAGTCTGTAAGATTTAGGAGCGAGAAAAACATTCAAGGGCCAAAGACATCTTTATGAGAGAGATGACAAAAAAGAATAATATTGTCTCCTTTCATATCTATAATCTAACAGTCCCTACAAGTGAATGTAGGACAAATATAATGAGGCATGGTGTCACAGGACATTTAGATGTATCTGTGTTTTTCCACAAATGAACCACCTGTATCGCTGTAATTTGAGGTAAAGAGAGACATAAAATGAAAATCCTGATTTTGTTCAAAGTGTTTTTCATCCTCCACAACCCTTGGATGTGTGTCTGTCTTGTGAATGGAGGCCAGGTTTGAGATTAGCCTTGTTCATTTCGGAACAAGGCCTTCCTCTGTGACAAGCTGGTCAAGGAATGGGGTAAGTCACACTCCAGCTAATCCATAAGATCCTAATATCCACTGGCATTCTCATAAGTAACTGAGGTGGAGCGACTTAAGTGTGTGTATGGGTTTGTGTGTATGTAAATGTCAATATGGTTATGTGAGTCGTGGTTGCAGTGAGCTCACTGACATTTGTGTCCGTGTCTGCATGCCATGCATGTATCTGTGTTTGTTTACACAGGGCATTTATGTTACCCTCATCACATGTGATCCACAGGGGAGTTTGGGGACACGGCAGCGTGTAAAGGGAGTGGCGAAGGACTTGAAGGGTCATGTTGTTTGCCGGTCGACCAGCCACAGTACACCCAGAGGAAATCTCATGTTCCTGCCAGCCTACAAGAGTAAACAGATCTGTAACCACCGAGAGCTGGCACCGGGCCTGGGCCACCAGCGCTATAACTAAAGGAATGAATCACATCACATCACATCACATCACACAAGTGCACAGACTAAAGTATGCGCTCATGTAAGCATGCGTCCATACACATGCTCACAGACACGTACTTACACAGCCAGTTGGTCAGTCAGTCACACACACGTCAGCCCCTCAGTTGCAAACCCACAGTTATAATGCACAGCTGTCGCTCAGTTGCACACAAACCCCTAAGAAATAAGGATTCCTGACTCTATCTTCTTACTTTTTCCACTGACTTTTTGTATTTACTCCATTCTTTGAGGTGGGTATCCTTTCCAAGCTATCTTATTAAATTACTTATAGCCGCTATGTTTGACACTGTTTCCAATGCTGTGAGGAATATGAAGTGTAATGACCTTGGTCAGGGTGGACTTATGTATGAGTATAGCGCGCTCACTCCATGAGATGATGCTCATGCAAATTGTATTTACTCAATTTTTAAACGCATCCACCCAGAAATTCTTTTCCTCATTCAAGATTTCAGATAACATTTTTAGCCACGGAGTCTTGAAACCTCCCCTGTCTTTTATGTTCTTTTTTTCTCTCTCTTCTGTTTTCCCTCTCTCTCCCTTTCTCCTCCGTCTACACATCTGCGGTTATTTATCTGTTGTGCTGTGGCAGCAATGTGGTCAACATGTGTCTGGCTTCCTTCCACGCAGCACTCATCTGCAGTCAACTTATGAATCACTACAGGACTATAGTAGACCTACCAAGCTCCTTATCGTTCACTCCAGTGCGGATGGCTAGATACACACTATAGGGATGTGTATTTTTAGAGTCTTTGATGTTACAAACATAAGTACACCCTGTGCCACCTGCGTCCCACTTCTGAACTAATGTTCTATTGGAAATTTATAGCTTTTTTTTTTCTCCGCTCGTGTCAACGAGAGCAGCAAGCGAAGGCTAGGCGTCATGACCTATAGGAATTAGAGTATCTAAGAGGAGTATTTGGATTGCCTAATCCTGTGGATTTGCATTACCCTGACCCCTGAACTTTTAATCTTGATGTTATTTAATCCTCTTGTAAGAGTATACCCTCAGACAGCATGATTGTATGGACAGAACATCCTAGAAACCAGAGCAGAGATTGATGGCTGTAATGGTGGTTGTGAGTTACAATCAATGGCGACATTGCTTTGATTTTTTAAACTTATGGGACAGCAAGATGTCTCGTTCCCTGTGATTGGCTGAGTTAAATGAACAACCTGCATCATTTTTGATATATATGTACTATGTAGTTTCGCTTCACTTAAAGCTGGAGCCTGAATTCAAAGGAACTTACAGCCAACAACAGCAGCCATCCAAGTCTGTCGTTAGGACTCAAATGATAAATTTAGTCTCGTGCGCTGGGAATCATGCTCATGAAAATTGCATCAATCATGTGACTCACCAGAACTTGGCCTGCAACTCGTTTTTTGAATCTTGACATGATTTAAAAAAGCTTAGACTAGACACTTGAGATGTCTGACAGATAACGTTAGTGCGGCTTCTGACCCCCAGACATGAGCTCAACTTATAAAAAGCGACTGACATTAGACTGTGAACGCGCAGTCGATGAGACAGATTAAATTAAGGAACCGTTTGAGGTTGCTGATTCATAGGGTGTTGCAGTATCCTAGCAAAACAGTGACTGCACATACTTCTTCCATGTACTATCAGGGGAACTGGGCCATGACGCCTAATTGAATCCTGTCGTCTGTGGATCCAGAAACATTAAAGATGGAAAAGGTAATTTAGATGAAAAACTACAGTTCTATTCTCGTTACTTCTAATCAAGGCTGACACTAACACACAAAAAGACATTCTTTTTATCATAGATTATTAAACAATTTAGCATTCCAGCCTTCTCCAACCCTGCTGTGTGCACTGGACATTCAGAACCATACAGGGAGTTCCCTTTGATGGTCTGACTTTGTTTGTTTCAGTCATGGAGGATGGAAACAGCGCTTTGCAAGGCAATACACAACATGTCAAATAAAAGTCTTATTTGCTGTGTTCTGACATGGAAGAAGACATTTATTTTAGGATGGAAGGGTTGGAATTGAAACTCGATTGCTTGACAAGCAATCGAGTCTCAAACGTTGTATGATCAGTGGAACTTCATTCTGGATGGTCCTGGGTAGGCACAAAAAACAATATCAAGCATTAGTAGTAAGTTCCTAGGCTGGGATTTATCCATCCTCTTTAGATAAAGCTTGTAGCTCCGAAATGTAAAGTCACTCATTTGACTGGACTGATGCTTGCTCCACTAAGATAAGATAGAACTTTAGTAATCCCGAAGGAAATTCTTGTGCCAAAGATTACTCAAGTATAACATAAAAAAAAACTAAAGCTGAAACTTTATTATTGGAGAGCAAAAGCTTGGAAAAGCAAATTGGTCTCCTTCACTCACTTAAAATGACAACTGTTGCCCTACCAATGGGTCATTTGAGAGACATGACTTTTGCATTACAGTATTGCTATTTTAAGATAAAATAACATAAAAGTACACATGTACAATTAGTCTAATTCGCAAAAGTGAGGCTGCAAGAAAGAAAAGTATCCCACCACCTGTTTGATCACCCTGTTTGACCAAATGAAATTCAGGACTTGGGTGTGGACATTTCTCCACCGACAGGAAGTGATGTATTGAAAACTAAGAGCAAAATATAAACTGTCTTCTAAATAGCAGCAAGTGAGTGCTCCTTGCTTTTCTCATCCTTCTGGCATTTTTTGGTAGAAACCAATAGGAGACCAGCCAAATTGGTAAACATGAGTATGTTGCGTGCACTTAACATCACATCAAATGATTTTTGTTTATTGAAGTTCAGATTTTTCAGTTGCCACCTGCTGCCAATATCTAAAGTTGCCTAGTGTAATTTTAACAGTCACATACATATTCTGTATGTGCTGGTTGCAACACTTCACTTGACATTTATATTGAGTGAAACCCAAGATGCCATTACTTTATGGCTGCACCATTACATCATATAGAAAATATCTAGATGCCTTTTGCATCATTTTACACACATTTCCCAGTAATTCAGAAGGACATATTTGGCGTCTTTGCGAATCTTGGGATCTATGCTAGAATTTAAAGTGAGATCTGTGGGTTTGAACAAACCTCAGCCACACACCATACATTTCTAATGACAAACCCACCGATGAGACTGGCAGAGCTGAAGAGGTTAAAACCTAAACTTTTACATCAACTTTAATGTATTTGGAAAAAGTATGGTCTACTTTCATTGTGTGGTAGCATTTCTGCCTGAGATTTAAAAAGGGGCAAAATTGATTATAGAGCACCAGAAAGCTTAGTTTCAGTGACATGCCTTCCTCTTTCTTATACTAAGTAGGATTATCATATCTCATCATATCATATCTATCAATATCAATATAATATGAAAAACCTTAGAGTAATGACACTTCAAATGAGTCAGGCGATGAATGCAAAGTCTTTATATATTTCTTCATCATAATTGCAACAACATATTCATAGAGCACTGAAGTACAACATAGAATGAAATACAGACACTGGATGTTGCTGTATGAAGTGATGTGAGGCAAGTGGTTTCCCTTTTGACATTGAGCGCCTGCATTTCTTAGTCCGATTAGTGCACCATGATGAGTATAGAGTCATTTCAAAGCTTCAGCAAACTTTAAAAAAAAAAGAACAGACAAATAAATACTGTACAAGACCATATATGTAATACTAGGTTCAGAAAACACAAAAAGATCATGCTTTTCTTAACAGAACACTTGATATATGCACTTTCATTGAACAATGCAGCATTTCTGGCAAGTTATCCTTTCACAATAACACTATCTTCAACACATGGCAAACATGAGTACATTGTTTTATTCATATATATCTTTTGTATATATGTATATATTTATATATACCTTAAATAAAGTGCCTTCCTTTAAAATTGATGATTCCAAAATGTAAATGCATGTTCGCATGTGTACATCTGGAAATAGTATTCCTGAAAGAGTTTTGGAGCGAAAACCCACAGAACTAGAATTGATAGAAAGGGCAGCATCAGGGTATTCCTATGTACAATCACGATGACTGACAATGAATGTTTGCTAAATTGTTATGGGAACGAGCTTTGTTTTCAATTACTGGAATGTTAAAATTTGAATTTTATGGACTATAACCATGCTTACTTCCACGCCAACATTATCAAATATTCTGTGTCAGCCATCATAAGAGTACCAACTAATTGACACCTCTAAAATGGCTATTTGAACAGGAATGTCCTTTCTATCCATTCAAGTTCTGCACATAAACCCAAAGACTTGAAGCCAACACCCTCTTGCCGACACAACAGCTATTCAGTGATAACAATTCCATCTGATAAAAAGCATTATCTATTCATTAATCCCAATCTGGATTACACATTCGATACCCTTCTGCTAATCTCTACCTGAAAACATGTGCACTTCGTACAAGGTCCAGTAGTGCTCCATGGTCGAGGTAAACGGACAGATTTTATCATGGTCAGTTAGTCCCCCTGAGAACATTGTAGAGACACATCTATGAGAGCAATCTGCTCACTTTTGAACACTTTTTGCCTACATTTACACTGTTGATCCAGGTGGCTGGATTTACACAGGCACCATAAGATGTGTTTTTTCCAAAGATTGCACCAAAGATTTGATTTTGAGCTCTTTGCAACCCAGATCAAAGCTTTTCATGGCTGTCAAAATGTGAGGAAACACATGGAATCAATCTGTGTGACAAAGCATTTAGGACCAAATGCATTGCTCCTGTGTAATGACTGCCTAAAGGATATGCTCAGAATTCTCAGCAGCAAGCTCATCAATCATAGTGTAGTTGAAATCCCTTTAGCTTACTGCTCTGGTTAAGATTCCAGCTATCTTTAATATTTCTATGAACCTCTTAATAATACTAATAGGAGTGTAGTGTCCCAATAGATTGTTTGGAATGCACATTAGCGTGCTTGTGTGTCCTTTTGGGAAATTTTCACCTTCTATTTGGGTCTATCGATGTCCTCTTTTCACACTGTAGGCTTGTCCCCTTAGTACCTTTCAAACCTGAAGTGTTTTCATTTATTGTTAGCAGCATAGTTAAGATTATTCATTTCTTGGACTCTGCCCATGCATTCCTTTCTCTCATCAGTATAACCAGCCCATAATCATACATTTCCTAATATAAATTCTCTAAGAAGCATGATCAAGATGTTTACCATATGTTGCTATTGTCAATCACATGAGCTCCAGGACACCACCAAAAAAAAAGCTAGCAGGTAGACATCATGCTGACACGCACACAGGAGTGTGTACTTAATTAAAAAAAGAGAGATAGAGAGCTTGATGTCATGCCAGATGTGTTACAGGTTGGCAAGCATTGGGAGAATACTGCATCTTTTTTTCCATTCATGTAGTTCAGTTCGGTTCAGTTGAGCCTGATATCAGGACACTGTGCCAAATCCTAACTTGAGACAGCCACACTTCACTATGAGCCTTTAAACCCACCAAAACTCCCAATCACATCTGCACATTACCTCTGAGTCATCAATGCATGGTCAATAGACAATGCATGGTTTAGATATAATATTACATGATCTTGTAAGGTAGGCAGTCCCATCTCAAGTTAGGATTGGGCCCACCTCCTCTCTGGGTGAAGTGGTAGTTTTGGCTGCAGTCCCTCAGTACTCCCTGGCCTCTTCCAGTTCATTCATGAACACGTCTTCATGGGGATTTTCTGGGCAGCTCAGCCCATTGTTGGGCGGCCTCACCGCATGGAAGCGGCTCCAGTCTCCCTTGCAAAGGATCCAAGGCAGCACGTCCACTTTGAAGTGCAGCTCGGGCGAGAACTCTGTGCTGATCAGGTTAGGCATGCCTGCACCTTTCCCCCGCGTGATTAGCCGTCCGTGGTCGTCATAACAACAGTGCTGCGCTGCCAGGGTAGAAGAGTCGCCTGAAAGTGCTGAGCGGATGCAGGTACGTGCTGAAGGTTTGTAGATGTCCAGGCGCTCCTTAGGGCCACTGGCATCACGCCAGCGGAATGGCCGGCCATGATTTTCATCAAAAACACTGACTACTGTGTACGCCACCTCAGAAGGGTAGGAGCAGGGGCAGCTGGGCAGCTCGGCCAAGACCTGGTGGAGGTACCTCTGGAGGAACTCACTCTTACAGTTCAGCCACTTCTCACAGCTGTCCAAATCTGTTGGAAAGATCATAGTCATACCATTTAAAATACACTATTATTCAACGTCGCATTGCTAGTACAAAGGATGACCTCTTGGAAATACTTGGCTCAGCAGTCCAGAGCTCACAAGTGCTGGTCCTAGCACAATGGTGGACAGCCATGTTACCAAGCAAGCTAGCTCCAAAGTAAGTTCTCGAAACTTCTTTGGATGTAGTACATCTACACTCCGTGGATTATCTGATAGTATATCAATGAAATCTTTAGTTCCTTATAAACTATCATCTGAAGGGGTAATATTATAATCCAACAGCTATCTCTGACTTACTTGATGCTTCCCTGGATTATGTGAAGTCAGCTTGGGAAAAGTATTTGGAAAAACACCTTACAGAGGAATAAGGGGGAGATGTACTGGAAGGGTTGCACCTAGTATCTGTGTGCACTAGGTATGGTCTTAAACATCTTAAGGTGTCCTCTTAATCTCTTTAAGTCAAGCTTTTTAAAATGTTTTCTAATGTGGATCCATTGTGTGACTGATGTAGAATATCTCCTGCTTCTTTCAGGCATATGTTCTGGTTTTGCCATGAACTGTGGATATGTAGAAGGTTCTACTGTATTTGGCCAGAACTGCCCAACACCTAGTCCTCTGTGTTTCAAACATTGTCTGATATTGTGGGGAAGATGGTAGAGCTTGACCCAACATTCACTTTACTACCTAGTGCTCTTTTTCTCACTTCTTGTCTGTGTGACTCTGGGACAAACCAAATAAAAGTACATCCTTAAATTTGAGTATTTCAACAACTGGAGTGAGTTCAAAGTGATTTACTCAACTCTGTTACTATGTATGTCCTAGCTCAACACAAAATACACTCAACTGACCTGTCCCAAATGGCTCTGTGCCATTCTCCATCTCGAAAGGGAAAGGCTCCACCACAGCGTTGACATCATCTACAAATGGGAAAGAGGCTCATCAGCTCTAGATTATTGGGCTTTAAGGAATCAATACTGTTGTGGCCCTAGCATAATCATATTTCAGTAATCATTCAACACACTGGGAAAAAAGTTATAATGAACAGTTCATTAATGATGATGTTGGAACAAAAGTCCACAATGATATTTGGACCAATGAAAGGAAAGTAGACTGAGTGTAAGCTCACCAGAACAAGGCTCCAGGTCGCACCTGGAAGCCTCTGTAAGAGTACAGGAGTAGCCACAGGATTTGGTCCTCTTCTTCTCACCATGTCCACAGGTTACTGAGCAGGGAGACCAGGCAGTCCACTCATCTGTCTCCTTCTCTGTGGAAGAAAAAACAAAACACAAACAGTCAATGACACTAATTCAGCCAAATCTACTTTTGTGACATTTCACCTTGGTTTGGAACAATAAGATACTTTTCAACCCTGTATAAAGCTAACAGATGTTTTGGTTAAGCCACTGTTTCTTAAAACAATTTATACACTGCACAAATGATTAGAGAAGACAGAGAGAGAGAGAGAGAGAGAGAGAGTTAAAGGTGGAATTAAATTCACAGTTACATTTTATAGGATCACTGCATCATGTTTGTGGTAACAGGTCAATATTTCACTCAGGCTCTGTATGCATGGAAAAAGCTAGAGATTAAAGATTATGAGCACAAGGGGAATGACCTTGGATAATCCAGAAAAAAATACATCTCAGAGCTCTCTGTTGCAGTAACTGATAGCGTAAGTAGCATCAGCATCTTAATCTATAATAACTTTGAAAAATTCTTGCCTGTCTCAGTCAGTACACATGGCAATTTCATCCCGGCCTAACCTTTCCCATGCAAACCCATGTTCTTTTGAAGTAGGACTCAGCCAAATTAGAGAGAGAGAGAGAGCCTGTGCTGGAGTGGCTTGATCCGCCTGCGCACCAAGTTTATCATAGTGTTAATGACACTGAAAACAAGTCATTCTCGATTAAAGGCGAGGTGGGTGCAGAAATACCAGCTTGGGTGCAGCGAGCACCCAATTTTGCCATTGCGGGCGTTGCCAACTCGCCATGTGGCCACACGGGAATAGGGTCTCAGGAGAGTCTTAATTACAGGAGAAGCTAAGGCAGACATCCTTGATTTATGTTCAGCGAGTCTTTAGATGTGACCACTTAACAGGCATTGTTGCCCTTTGCTGGGAAGTCTACATGCACACCACTTACATGGTTAAGATTTCTATTAGCAGATGGACGGGAAAGGTTACACAGCTCTATACACCTGTGCACCATACAATAATTTTCCACTCTGACGAAAGAAACCTCAGGCTGTGTAAAACCTGTGCCTGTGCTTTGACCTGAAGCAGGACAGTAGTTCCTCTATAAACTCTATACCTTGGCTTGGCCAATGCCTAACTCATCCTCTCTCTTTCTTCTCTACTTCTCTTCCTCTCTCTTTCACTGTCTATCTGTCGATGTACATCTTTCTCTTCATCTCTCTTTCATTTTTTTAGTATCTTTACCACTGAATAAAGACGGTGCACACTGAGGCACACTGCTCTTTTTCCCATCAGAGGAAAGCAAAATTAAGTAGAAACAAACAAAAAACAACAACAACAAAGCATAAATGTTATGCAGGGCCCTGAAAGCCCCCCGAAATTCTTGAACTGGCTCAAAAGGCCAAGCCGCAGAGGGCAGTGAGGGCCGCCAGGGTCTGGGGGGAGGTATGGGGTCCCGGGGAAGGATGAAAGGGGCAGCCGAATGGCCCCTGTCATTCTGTGTTCCCAATCTGCCCTCTAATTGTCCACAAGCAGAGGGCTGTTTTGTCCCAGGGAACAGTGCCGGCCTCACGCTGCCATTAGCGAGCGCATCGGACCCATCTTCAAAAGGCAGGCCTCAGTGACCAGCACGACCAGTGTCGACTTCAAAGTGCCTGAAGCCCACAATGCCCTGATGGTCGAGTGCTCACGCTGCCTGTCTTCCTGGCATCGCCTGGTTCACTCTGGCTGTCAGGACAGTCGACCATGCAGCTCCTGAGCCAGTCTGTTG
>OMKZ01034437.1:6818-16890 GCA_900302535.1 Neoniphon sammara | reverse complement strand
AGTGGATGAGGGAGAGAAATAAGCAGGAGGGGAGCGGGGGGGGGTTGGTTAGACATAGTGTTTGGGTAGAGGCCAAATGACAGGGGATGAAAGTGAACGCCTCTCTGCTGCCTTTCATGCACGTGCCGCACCCACTGCTGAGGTGGGAGGGACCTCAAGAGGAATGACAAGGCGTGGGCTTGGGTTTCAAATTCACGAGCCTGTCTCAGACGGAATAAACAAGCGTGGGGCCCAAACGGAGTTATATTCTCCCAAACGTCTACAGCTAATTGAGAGATTAAGGCTGGTAGTCATGAATAAATTAATCCTTCTCTATATAGGCCAACAAATTTAACCCGGAGTTAACCAGTCCTTCCACAGTTACAGAGGCTTATCAGTGGTTCTCACAGAATGACAGTGAGAATGTGGCGGGGGTTTACGCTGGAGTGTGTGTGTGTGTGTGTGTGGGTGTGTGCATGTCAGAGTGTCGGTTATATGCGGGGCATGCTGACATGAAACTGTGGCCGGGCAAACGCATGGCCTTTACATACATTTGCATTAAATTTTAAATGTTTAACGCAAACTTCTTCCTCCCTCCTTACCGCTGCTGCATTCACGTGCTCCTCGTCAGCTCCGACTTCTCACCGCGAGTTGTAAATTCAATCTGCAGTTGAGAGTATGATATGCGCAGCTCCAAAAAAAGAAAAATCAATTTGTGGCGGGATGCCACAAATAAATGAGCGTATGGGAAAACACTGCTTATGGAGAATGACTTTAATCTCATCCAGTCTGCATGATTTTTTTTTTTTTTGCACATGAACAAAAGAAGACCAAGCAGAGTCAAGGACACGGCGACTAGGCTAGACCTAGCCTAGGTGGGAACGTGACATTAAGTTTTCCAAGAGTTGTCTGTGGTAACACGTTCACAGTAAGACCTGTAGGATAGATATTTTTGCAGTTAAAGAAATAAGTTAGGAGGGCATCTTATGGACAAATTCTTTAAGAGGCATTAGTATAGTTACAATTTCAGTGGACAATATCAGGAGTAAAAATGATCCTTGATATAAACAGCCTAAGACAGTGGAACCAGGTTTAACAATGTGGACAACAGATGGAGGTGTATGGTGCATTGTTTTGAAATACTAACCATGTCTGTCATATATCTATCCATCTATCCATGTAGAATGGCACTGCAGCGTATCCTATCGACCAAGCCTGACAACCCCTATACCGGCCTCCCACCGCTGGCTGTGAAAGCAGTCGCAGTGCGGGACATGCTAAAGGTCACCCAGTGGAACTTCACCAAAGAGGCTGCAGCAGTACAACAACAACAACAACAACAACAAAAACAATAGCAATAAGCGGTGGCCATACGAGCACCAAGTGCGCTCTCTTTGAGGAGTTTGCAGAGAGGGTCAAAAAGGGAAAATCATACTACATCAAAAATTACAGCCTGCAGGGGGACACGCCCTCATCACAAAAGACACTGTCTTTCTCAGCACAGCAGCAGTGGAAGTGGGTCTCCTGCTAGAGGAGGAAGCAAGGGCCCTAATCAACCCCCCCGACCCCCACATGAAAACTGGGGAGCACTGCAAGGGCCTTGTCACTGTGCGATCTCTAAACAGCTAATGCAGCGTAAGTACAGAGATAACCCTACATTCAGACTTTAAAAGATATAACAACTAAAGCAGAAGGACCCACGCTGATTAAGCTACTGCAGTTGAACCTCCATCTAAAGCCCTCTCTGTTTCTACTTCACCATTTGCCATTTTGGTTTGCCAGGTTTTGGGGACACGTTCCCCAGCCATGGTTTTTATCATAGACTAAGACAAAAACTAAGTGTTAAAAAATATATGTATATATTGTTTTGAACAGAAATAAAAAATAAAAACAAGACCTATGTTGTAAAACAAAGAGAATGAATTTTGGGCAAATATTTTTTTTAACTACATGCTGCTTGAAAAAAATAAAGTGAATGTAAATGAATTTAAAAATAATTTATGACTCATTGATATTGCACAAACACTGTTGCAAACATATAAAATACATTTCATTTTCTGAACTTGTTTCATTATACCTTCAGAAAGCTTCTCTCCTGCCAAAAATACTAAAACTGGAACTGAAACTACATCAAAACTAAACTAAAGCTCAGGATTTGCAAAAATAATAATGATAAAAATAATAAAAATTGAAAAAGACTAAAGCTACCACACTCATACTGAACGCTAAATAAGATTAAGCATAAAATGAATTAAAAATTGTAAATTATAAGAAAAGAAAAACTAATCAAAATGAAAAATCTATATGAACTCTGTGGCCAATCAGTATGCCACTTCTTCATGTTAGTGGCAGAACACAACTTCCCCTTGAGATCATCAAAATTTCACAAACTGCCCGACGTGACTTTCAGAAGAAAGAGAGAAGTTGGAATATTACGGGCTCTATCAGAGGTGTATCGTTTCAGATTTGTCACGCAGTTTACTGTAAGCTACCAGCCAGTTACTGTAACTACACAGGGACGCCACTGCAGCCTGCTCTCACCAACAGACTGAGACTCTTATGATGTTACTGCACACCTACACATTTATTACCATGCACGCGGCGAACAAAACGGTTTTGCTAGAAATGGAACATAGCCAGGAACTATGCTAATGCTCGAAGGACCAGCCTAATATAATAATATGCCTTAGCTCCCTGCAGCCTACAAATCCTCTAAAAGTCAGTCATTAGGCTTCATATGTAATTTTCATTAACTTTTCTTGGAAACAAGAGTCTAGCCAGACCAACAATTTACCAGGGAAATGTTCACCAGACTATTACTGAACCACATCCCTTTCCATCCACAATATGGTCTCCATTCATTATTCAGACTTGAGATGCACTTTCCTTGTTCTTCTCCTCTCTGCTCTTGACAAGATGTCTTTCTGCAGCACTCAATAGACTGGATACATATCAGCTGCTAAGGATTCAGGTGGAATGCGAGAAGCAAAAAACTTTTAGGAATTAGGCTGAAGACAGGCTAACAGACTGCCTAATTCTGTATCCTCATATTTCCTTGCAAAAATTACTCAAGAGCATTGTGAATCTTTATCTTTGAATTAGCACGGATATTAATTTTTAGTGGAGAACTGTATATTAATCCAGTTATGTAATAGGCTATGGGCTATATTGCATCTATACTAGACACACCATGATGGAAAAAGTAGGCTAGGCCTTAAAGCAAAATTTCACGGAGAAAAATGTAATTAGTACCCTATGTGGTGCTCATCATATGCTATGCCACACAGTTTCCACATTACAAACCAGCTCATGTAGAACTACCAAGTCTGCTACGATATCATGACCTTCCTGTAAAATATCAGGGAGAGCTGGACTGCACTTGGCCTTTGAATGTTATTACCTATTACTTAGGCTATTATTTCAAAAAGCACGGATATGAGTAGTGGCCAAGCAGAAAAATCTGTTGTGTGTGTGATACGGTAATGTGATCTTGGTTTTGATTGAGCGGAAATGTTAGACAAGCATCGAAGTTTGCCTCTGCCCGCTTCCACCCTCCTCACCTAGCCACATGTGAAACCACAGTGGAACTGCTCCCTGGCCAAAGTAAACGCTCCAGTCTTTCAAATGGCATGTGTTTACACTAGATGCCAGATTTACATCCCAAACCATTATTCATATTTCGATGGCGAATACGCTATCATGACATGCAGTGTAATACTTGGTTAGTAATCAGTGTATCTGATGTGGCATTTGCGACAGTGTCCTGCAACAGCGGACCATTTAAGATCAAAGTTTTTTTGGGGGGCGGGGGGCTCAATCCTACTGACTCAGATATGGACAAACAAAAAAGCAAATCCAACATAACTTACCAAGTAAATCAGAGCCACAATCAGATGTATTTGTCAGATGCACAATGCATTTGTCATTTAAACTGGCAAACAAATGAATCACATTTCCTGGCAAACAAACTGAGGTAAGTGTACAGTCTACAGACAGCACAGTCTTAGGTCGTGTTCACACTATCACACTTTGGCCAAATGGCCAGCGCTGTAACATGAAACATGAGAAGTAATATGGAGCTGTTGCAAAGTGGCAGCTTGGGCTGAAAACGCTACACTTAACTGTAAAGTTGCACCGTTGCACCTTAACACAACCTCTGACGAAATCCCTCCTGTTCATGCTTTGCAGGTGTCAGATTACAGGACAATGCGCACTTCAGTGATGCTACTGTGCTGCTGCATCAACAGCACTGAGTAACTGTGAAAAATGTACAAACCCTCCAAAAAAAATCCAAGTTTTAGAAACACATTTTAGCTCATATTTTATATATTTTGGCTATTCTACTGGTTTGCAAACAAACTACATATAACGGCACAAAACCATCATCCTCTACTAACACAAGTCCATCGAGTGACTTCAGTTATGTCAGTGTCAGTGCCCTGAAGCACAGAGAAGCAGGCTTGTGTCCGGAAAGCTGCTGGCCTGAATCCACAGACCAGCAGGCAAAATCTGGTACCACCAAGATGCCCTCAAGCAAGGCAGAGAGACTCAAACTGCTACAGTGGAGCTGCTCAGTGGCATGCAATACAAAACAGTGTTTGTGCTGGGCAGCTCCCAGGTGTGAATGAGTGTTAAGTATAAATGTGAAGCAAGGCATTGCTGAAAATGCATACTGTATGGCTTCAGTCGACATTCCCTGGATAAAGGTTGTGAAAAAGTCTGGGTTTTTGACTTTTATAGGATCTTTCCTGTGACAAAAACTGGGCTGCAGCAGATAGTGAAAATAATAAATCGTAGTGTTCAGAAGGAAAGTCAAGAGCGCTCTCTGGAACATGTACCACAGAGGGAGAGAGGTTGCCAGTTTCTTTGAGATGGCTCTGAGTGGAGGGGAATTTTCTCCTTCACTTTTTTGCCAGTATTCATCTTCACTCCACCACAGATGATCATATTCCTCCTTTTCAACATCTTAGAGGTGCTTAGTCACAATCTTCATCCCTATGTTTACTGGCACACCTCTGGGCACATGAGCCGCCTCAGAACAGCGGCGCCGATTTGAAATCTGAAAAGTATTTCCTCTCTTAGCTCCCAGTGGTGCTGGTCATGTGACCTCTCCAGTTATCCTAGATCAGTGTTCATATGAAAACAGATCCCCGAGAGCTCCTGTACAGGCTTTCCTATGCGACAGCAGTGACTGAAAAACAACCCCTCTGGAGTAAAAATCACTACCCAGTCCTGACACTTCAGGACCATCATAACTCCAAGGAATAGCTGATATTGAGTTGCAGGATGGCAAAGTTAATAGGGAGGCTGTCCTTCAGCTGGAAGACCCAGATGTGACAACATGTTGATGAGTAACACACTAAATCCCTCCCAGCTCCAGGGTGCTGTTCCTCTGACCTCCCTAAAGGGGACCAAGCAAGAAGAATTTCCCTACAGGGCTCAATCCAGCATCTCATTCTACATCACACTCTATACGCTTGTAATAAAGTGATCTGGAAGCTTGTTAAAAGGATGAAGCACTAGTGCCCCCCCTAACCACAGCCTGGCAGAGCCTGGTGCATTACCGTGAGCAGCAGTGACATCAGATGTTCTGGTTTACTGGCCACTAATACGTATCAACAAATAGTTACTGTAAATATGACATCATCATTGTGTGAGTCCTATAATGACAGCCATTTCCAATAAGCATTTAGTCTGTTTGGGCTACAGCCTAGCCAGAACAGGTGTCTGTATTTGTATTTGACTGAAAAACATGAAAGACAGTTCAAACATACTCAAAACATACACAGACAAGTATTAGTCAGTTGGGATAGGCCCATAAAATACTAATCAGAGCACTGGTCTTCATGTGGTTAAGCCCTGCCACCAGAAACTTGGCTATAAATTGAATTATATAAAATGTAAATAAATCAGGGCAGTGCAAGTACTGGACAAAAAGTACACTTCATCTTATAGGATCATGTGCAAGTTATTTATCCCAACATTTAAGCAAGTTATACATTGCATCTTGCCCCAATCCCACGGTAAGTAAAATATTTACTGTGCTATTAGAGAGTAACAGCAGCAGCTTGAGAGTGATCTGAAGTCACAAACAGCTTGGATTATTCAAACCTCTCAGATAAGGAGTGGTGATTTATAGTCACTGACAGTGTCCTCTAAACTCACTTATTCATGATCTCAGAGGGCAAAATGTATTGTAAACATCATCCCACAACATCAACATCAATTGTAGCTGTGGCCATATGACAGGTTTAAATGCCTTTTTCTGGGTAATGCACATAACTGGAAAATGTGTCAAGAAACAATATAACAAAAGTTTAGGTACCTAACCTACCAAAACCTGTCAAATTTGCAAGGTCTTTCTTACAGCATCCCAGTCCATGCACCACATACACCTGCACAGGTGCATAACCTGCAGTGTTGACATTCAGAAAACGATTTGAGGGCAAAGATGTCAAACTGTAAACAAGAATCAATAATTATCAATACAATAATTGTTTTGACACCTCTAAAGACTTGTTTAGGTCTGATCATTCAGCTTACTGCGGGGAATCCTAACCTGATGACGTATTTCTGCAATGCATAGCTGCAGGGGTTAGCCAAAGGCCTGCTCTGCAAAATAACTATATGACATTTGGTTGACATTTATCAATCCGCTGTTTGTTGCAACTGCACTTGCACATAGTATATGCACTTTGTGAAGAGTGATATTTGGGTTAAAAGTTGCCTTGCACACTATAAAAACAGACTGATGCCAGCAATCCTTCTTATTGGATGTAAAGGCTACCGTGATAACATTGCAAAGGAGCCTTGTTTGGCTTCCATTTCCTATGTATAAAAGCAACGGATTGCGTAGAAATTTTCGACGAACTTTAAACAGGTCTCACCTGTATCCCCAGTAATGTGGAGGGTTCGCCTTCAAGCTACACAGAGGCTCATTTTTCGTAAATGTCTAGTTTAACCGTCGATCTTCATAACTGTTTCTCTCCAGCCATCTTGAGCCAAACCTTCAACTTGAGCCTGTAGGGGGGACAAACACGACCGTGATTTTTACTGAGCAAATTTTCGGAGGTATACGATCCAAAAAGAGATTTTTGAAAACATCTAATTTTCATGAAACTTTTTCGAATAAACACCGTATGTCTCAGACGAGCGACGACATTAAATCCTGCAATCGTATTATTTTTCTCGCCACCCCCATTGTAAGCATAAATGGTACGGCTCGTCAAATTCCGGTTCATCTCGGCAAACGGAGCCAATGAGCGTCAGGGAAGCATAGCATACTGTAGGCATAAGTGCATTGATAAAACATCTCCAAAGTGTAAGCATATTTCTGGTAACTGTTTGCTTTCTGATATGCAGCTTTATATTTAATACATTCTTACGCAACGAGTACATCTTGCATAATACATTAAAAGACTTAAAAGAAGGTATTTTACATATATTTACATTTTATATACTCCAGCAACTGCTACTACTTTGCTGCCACTGCCGCTAATACTACCTCTACCTCTGCTACTACCAAGGTCAACTGTTTCTGCCGCTACTATTAATAGTACTACTGTAGTACTAAAATAATACTAATGCTGCTGGTAACAGCTACTGCTTCTACTACAACTTCTACAAGCGCTACTGTCGGTTATTATAGGGTATTATTTTAACCTTTATTTAACCACAATCTTACTACGGAGATTAAAAATATCTTTTTCGAGGGAGTCCAGGCCAAGATGAAGTGTAGGACAAAAACAAATGAGCCACAGTCCAAAACAAGCAACCATACAATCTATGCACGTCTAAAACTATATATAGACCAATACACAATATAGGCTACATCGTGTAACTATTCATACTAACACTAAATTGACACTAATATTAGCGTCAATTTCCGCTACTGCTGCTGCTGCAATAATCACAGATGTATTTAGAGTAGTATATTTACTTATTAGCTATCATTTTGAGATAGTGGCATTTTACTTACATGGCTGGAATGGAACTTTTTACTGTACTACATTTATCTGGTGGCTATACTAGTTACTTTGCAGAATAATAATTACATACAAAACATAAGCTGATAAAAATATGTATTGTTCTTATACACCTAGTTGGTTATAGTTTAATGCATCAGTAATTTACACTCTGAAAGGGGCCATTCTTCAGCATGAGTGCTTTCACTTTCTAGACGTTCTACTGCAGATACTTGTACAAATTTTGAATGCAGGATTTTTAGCTTTGATGGAGTATTTTTCCATCATGGCATTGCTGCTTTTAGAATTTAAGAATTTTTCCACCACTGGAGCTATGTTGTGTATTTTAAATGTTAGTCAACTGTCTGAAATTTAAACACAGGATACTTTTCATGGAGTATTTTCCATTGTGGCACTGCTACTTTTATGTAAGGATTTCCGTCCTTTTTCCACCACTGACATTAACTCTAATAATCACATTGAGAATCATGATCATAATCATAATAATTTGTCATCACAATGTTGTAGTTGTCGTTGTTGCTTCAGGCAGCCTCATGAATACCAATGAATTCCATATTAACTAAGTATTACAGTTCATTATAGGATGAATCAGTTGTGGCACGCATGCATACACACACACACACACACACACACACACACACACACACACACACACACACTTACCCTCTCTACTGGTGTTTCACACTGAGTTCTTGGTGCAATGAAGCATGGTGTTGTTAGTTTTGCAATTTGAGTCACCTGGGGCTACACATGTCCTATTCTGTTAACCACTGTCACAGGCCACAGTCTATAGTCCCTGGCAGGTGTTGTTTCTCTCTGCCAGTATGTGTGTGTGTGTGTGTGTGTGTGTGCATGAGAGAGAGAGAGAGAGGGGAGAGCGAGACAGACAGAGAGATTAATTTGCTTACATGCTGCTTAGGAATTCTCTTGTATTTTTATTTCTCTCTCTCCCTTACACTCTCGTTCTTTCACACACCCTTGCCACACACACTCACACACACATGCGCGAGCACACACACACACACTGCAAACTGAAAAGCAGCATCACCGACTGCCGGCTCACAAACAGAGACACGTAATCAGGAACTTTGCTACAGGTGTTGTGACAACTGCTTTGCTGAAAGGTTCTGTTTCATGCTGATAGGGCTCTCACCAGTATTATCGATATTTCTCATCTCCCAAAACAGGATATGAAAGAGAGCTGGCTGTTTCTGCAACCCCTGATGAAATACCGAGGTATCACTCATTAGCATTTGAATCTTGTGACTGGAACGCTTTGTGAAATCTTCAGGTAGCATTCTGTCTCAAGCATTTGTAGCATATGTCCAAACAGCTGAAATAAAATACTAAGGTAGCCTTCAAAAAGCATTTGTATCACGCTACATTGAATTGGGCGCATGGACGACGGGCCAACAGACCTTTTTATAATTTATTTTTTCTTAGAGGTCTTAACTATTTAAGTAAAAAAGTAGTTGTGGCATCCCCACTTTGAGATCAATACAAGAATCTTTAGCTGAGGGCTAAATAGAATTAAGAATTGCTTTAGGATAATGACAGTATCGACCAGCGCTCGCTAAACCGTTTCAAGCTGTGGCAGGTTAATTCCCATCTATGAAGGTGTACAGGGAGCGAGTTGGTGGCAGCTTTGACGATCAAAGTAATTTTATCCCACGTCGTGTTGCTGTCTCACAATGCAGAGCACCAAGTTTCTCCCTGTGCAGCACACAGCTATGTTCAGCTATACTGCTGCAATGTATGACCTGCTGTTTGGAGAGATCTGAGAACGTGGAGCCTCAGTGCCATCCCACACATGGGAGAAAATCTGGCAAAAGTTGCCATGACATAGACCACACTCGTAAAACTCAAGCTAAAACAGCTCGCTGCAAGGTTATGGAATAATTTATCCTCTCCCCTGGCATGTGCCTACATATCTTTAACTGTCCTCAGGCGGTTCAGGGATGGCACATCATGAATTACAGGTCAGTATGAATTATAGCCAGATCTGGCCTTCCCACATACAAAGCATTAAGCCTGACACCATAATATAACATAATCACCCAATTAAAACGGGTTAGGCCAAAAAAAAAAAAAAAAAAAAAAAAAAAAGA
>OMKZ01034435.1:0-11650 GCA_900302535.1 Neoniphon sammara | reverse complement strand
GGGAAAAAAAATAAACAAAAGCAAACAGCCGATATTCAAACAAATCAGTAACCTTGTGCACCAGCAGTAGCTTTACATGAGCAAAGCAAGAGCTGTATTGTCATGGAGGCGACACATGCAGTCCATAAAAGGGGTTGGACTCTTAGCTTTAGGCAGAAAATGGTGATGTATACTGTTTGTTCATTGGCTTTTATTCAATTTTGCTTTAGTCGATAATTCACTGGATAACAACTATGGTAAATTAGGCGTACGCATCTTACCTTATAGATTGCAAGGTTTTAATACTTTGCTGACTTCAGCTGACATGTAAAATGCACAGTGTTACTATTTTGAACTTTACATCTGTGTTCCTGGTGACACTGAAGTAAACTCTTCAGTTTTAATTTTAGTGTTGCTTTAAAGTGAAATGCCTGTTTGCCATTTACAAGCAGAGATGTATTGGACAGTAAACTCTTTAAATTAAACATCTTTAAATTTCCAGAAAAGTGTTTACCACCTTTTAAGGCCAATATAAATCTTAAACCCAGTCACAAACTTACTTGTAGGGTAATGATATAGCCTGGACTTGTCTAAGACCAACCAACTGTCCAGCAAAGTGAAAATATCCTGTTCATTGTAACTGAAATAGCTATGGCTCTTACTAGCACTGCAACAATATGTTAGCCAATGTTTTCCTAGCTAACATTGCTGTAGATATATGATGGCACTTTTTCCGCTTTTATGTGATTTACAACACATACAGTTAGGAGGGCCATCAGTGATGCCTTTCACTGTTACTGCTTCCCAGTCAAGGGTGAGTGAGACTCTTTCTCATAATGCCTGTGGCTTGACTGGACCATGATCACAGCACTCCAAAAAAAATAAAAAATAAAAAGATAACAGCACGTGCATCATCAAAATCTTCCTCTCAGACGCAGCTCAGCAGGACACTAAACAAGCGTGACCACCAGTAATGCAGTAATCAGCGGCCAGTTGAACAGTAATGGCAAGACCTCGATATCCAGCAGAGACAGACTGCTTTGTAACCAGAAAGTCCTGGTTTTGAACCCCCACGACCTTGACCTAAGCTGTGCTCTGAACTCCCTGTGGAGGCTGGATCTTTATACATGGGGGTGGGAAACAAAAAACACTCGCGCTGCTTTTGAGTCACGATGAAACAACATTTTGATAGCATCTCACGTCCTTAATGTGATGGATTTCCTATTGAAGCAGGATATTTGGACGCCAGTTAGGGAGAAAAAGACAGTTCAATTTGACGGAAAGGGCAGAGGGGCAGATTTGTTCACAAATCTGTTATGCTGGCCACACATTGTAGGATAATCCAATTTTAGACCTCATTTGGCTCAGATTGGACCTGATTTGATGCTGGTCGGGACTGATTATCAGCCCAGATCACCTTGTAGTGTGAGAAGGTTTTACAGCGTCATTCTTAACCACCCCGATTTACTCCCAAACTGATATAACGCACACTGAATTCAATATTTTGAGAGCTCCTGTCTTACAAGCCTAACTGTTCCATTTTTTCTGATAAAGCCTTTAAAGAATTGGTAGATTATTTATTCATTGCCACTTAGCGCTGTATGATAGATAGATAGATAGATACTTTATTCATCTCCAAGAGTATGTGGGGTCCTGTGTCCCTTTATGATGCATGCTGGACAAGAACTCAAGATTTTATATATATATTTTTTTCTTTATGAAGGATTTAGTCTGATCTGTTGGTGTGAAACCTCATCTGTTTGTGTTAAAGCCCATCCCTGCAAGTATTATTCCTCTGAATGAATGAAAAACAGTTTACCCAACAACAGACTGTATAACTACATACACGTTCATTTTCAACTGTTTAAAGGTTCAACATTCAGAGTCAGAGCATTCATATATATCACAAGCAGAGGATGACTGACCTCCAGTAGATTGTATATCAAAATACACATTTAGAAAAGCAGATTTATCATGAGGGTAACAGGTGCTTGAAGCCTCTTTCCAGTGACCTCATGACTTTAATCAATTTCAAAACGTTTTTTTTTTTTTTCTAAAGGATTCACAGATTAGTTTGTAACTGACCAAACAGAAAAAATGCTGCCAACTTAGGCAGCATTTGAAGGCAGGAGCGCAACAAGTCATGTCGAAATTTTTGCATCAAATGTTTAGTGAGGCGCCTTTGTTTTGCTGGTTTTGGAAGGCAGCGTAGATGTATCCTCCATTGGTTAGGATATCCCACAGTCCTTTGAATCCCTTGGACCATTAAGCCCATACTGCCACACACACCTGAGTTTGTGTGTAATTGTAAATTATTCTAACTTCAATTTTACTTTTCTACCGAGAAATAAGTAGTGAAGTCACTGAATACTTGTTTAAACATCTAATGTATTACACATTCATTCTATTGAAACCCATTGGGATGCATTAACACATTTGATCAACTGGTGTAATTATGACTTTTCTATTATCCATTTTGGTGTTTATTTTTTTATTTTTTATCTCAAACACAAGGAAACTGAGTAAAGCACAAACCAGGTGTCAATAATGGAGATGTTGCCAGTTCAAAACCCCAGGTTGAGACATCCTGGATTCCAGTCTGGCCCCCTGTCACATGTCTCTCCCATCTCTCCTTCTCCCATCCTTCTAATCTCTCATTACTGACAGTAATATAAATATATTCCAGCTAGGATCTGCACAAGAAGAAAGATTAGCGCTCTCCCCTCCCCTAACATCCACTTTCTTGGACTTGAATCCTATTTGCTCCAGTGGAGCTGCTCAGTGCCTCATATGGTTATGTAATACGGCTTTGTGCGTTATCTACTGTTCCCATAAAACCCGTACTTCAACGGGTGGTTAAACCAACAGGATGTCCTGCTGAGAAATGTGGCTGGGAAAGCAGCTGCTGTTGATTTCTCTGGGCTCGGTCGATCATGCCTGATGGCACTGAAGCCCTCAGAGCAGGGCCACTGTACTGTCCGCTCTCGCCGCCACTCATATTGGATATGAAAAAAAGGCTGAGACCACTAGAGCAGTGCTAAGAGACCCCGGGCCGACAAAAAGTGAATCAATCTTCTGCTGACCTCCTCTCTCCATAGGAAGTCTTTGCCATCTCCAGCCAGTCGAGCAGCGGGGAGGTAGGGGGTGGGGGGGCAGTGCACTGGATGACTTTTCCATCATGTTTATTGACCGGGAGAAGCCCTCTAATTGAAAAGGGCTGGAATGGAGACTTTCAGCTTGACTCTCTCTTCATGAATAACTCATCAATAGCATTATGAATAACTAATCAATGATTCTGAGTCAAAGATCAGACGCGCAGCCCAGCAGGACCGAGTTGGAGGAAAACATTCTGGACTTGCCTCATTAAAGTCTGAGTTGTAAATATCACCTTACCATCTGGCCACACTGCAGGCACCAACATTTATCTGCATTTATTGGCATCTCTCCGGGCAAACAAGCTCCCCGATGAACGCCGTCTTTCCTGAAATGCACCAATTTATTTGACTTCATGGGGAAATCCCTGACTAAATCTCACATGGAATTCACAGCTAATATTGTGATGTTCCCAGTGGGGTCTGGATATCTGCCAGGCTTTGGGACCCACGTGAGTTGAATGAAAATGGAGCGTGGAATGACCCACTGCTTAACACTACAGGATTTTCATCATTAATGTTTAACAGAGAGATAGTGCTCCTCGCTTTGAGTCAGCATGTTGGCTGTCGAGCTAGAGAAAGGTCAGTCTAATGTTGAGAGGAGAGAAATGCTTTGAGACTCCTCTAAGCCTTTCCTTGGGTTTAAAGTACTATTTCTGTCTTCTATCCCTACAGCTGCCGTCAATGCACCCTTGAGCAAGGCACAGCTCAAGTCGTTTCTCATGCAGTTATTACAGCGCACTAGCTCTATGGGTGACAGAAGACTGTCACCCAGTAAGGTGCTTTTGTTAAATGTTCATTACATATTGTAGCCTACTGTGATGAAACTTAAAAGCTGCAATTGTTAAATGCGGACTTTAGTAGTCTTAAGTGGCAGCTGTTTGAATTTTTTTTAAAGTTTGAAGGACTTAAGAATTCATGTAACGCGAGGTCAGTAAACTACACACACACACACACACACACAAACAGCAAAAAAAATAAATAAAAAAAATTCATCCCTGAATGTCCTCCTTTTAATCTCTCGCCGTAGTGGAAATGAGTAGAGGTTCAGCCATTCTTGGAGAAAATGAGTTGTTGCAGTAGGAAAATATCAATACAACAAAGTCGTCGTCTGGGATTTTGGGTATTATACTATCTTGATACTGCGTAAGTGTTGTCTTATCCTGGTTTTAAAGGCTGCATTAAAGTAAATGGATGCAATTTTCTGAAATTTGTGGATTCTGCTCTAGCTGTTCTATTATTTGCCTCTATCTGCTTGGTCATCAAATCCACATTACAAATGATTGTTTATCAAAAATCTCATTGTGTAAATATCTTCTCAAAGCACCAATAGTCATCCCTACAATACTGTAGCAATATCAATATTGAGGCATTTGAGATAGCATCCAGCCCCAATGCATCCTCAGTAAAACCCTTTCTTGTACAAATATAATAATATAATAACATCTATATGGATGAATGAGATGCCAAATGAGGTCAGAGCAGTCAGACGTGGATTTGCTTTAGACTGATAACTAATGCAGTAGAGATTAGGCCCCAGTGAGCAATATAGTCTGAGTATACAATATAGCTTGGATGGTGGCCAAAGGAGACTTAGAACTTAGGAGGAGCTATTACCATTAACAAATTGCCGATGACACATGAAACCCTTATAATTCCAGCAAGTTTTATCATTTTACACAGTGCTCATGAGTGGGTGATTCAGATTTCGTGACCTTAGAGCATATGAGCAAAAATCCATTCAAAACTCTGTATGTAATTTCAAAATTGTTCAGCTATAAGCGTAAGGATGTTCTCTTAATTCCTGCGAGGTAGACTTTTTGGAGTTGCGAAGTGTTTCTCAGATCACAGGAAAATGTAAGAGCTACAAATAGCGAGAGGGTAGGAAAAGTAACAGCTTGACTGTGGCCAACAGTGGCTTATTAATGCATGCCTAAAGGGTACAGGATCTGCATACAACAAGCCAGAGACTTCACTTACAGATACGGTTTATTCACACTAATACAGTGGCTGACTCCCACAGCTATTTCTGGGATCCACAAGAACACAATACAATTTAAAATCACAAGCAGCATGTTATTACCATCACTGAGGTAAGAAAGATGGCTTGGTAAAATGATCACTTTGATACATATACCAGTTGGTAAAACTTGTGTACTGTCAGATGTCAGAAGTTGGAATTTATCTCGTGGGAACGATGAGATTATTCTACATTTTAAACACTTAATAGGAGGGAGAAAAAAATCACCTTAAGAGAATGACAAACAGGTTGAAAAACATGAAGTGTCACAAGATGCCATTTTGATGGCAGAAAAAAAAAATCTTTATTTTTCTTCATCCCTCAAATAAATAAACTTTACATAATTCAACATATCATATTCAACACAGAGACATAGTTGAAGACAGACATGGCAGCTGAAAACGTGAACAGTGCTCACCAAATAACCAAGTCTTTGCCACATAACTGATGAATGAGCTCAGTGGTGCTCTTATGAAATTCAAAACTTCTTTGTCTCTTTTGGTATTACCAGTTCATGTTTGTTGTTCAGTAACATAGTGTGCATACATCACATTTCTGCTACTATTAAACTGATCAAGGTGTGAGCAGTCCATATCTCAATCTGTAACATCTGCCTCAATAACAGCACAGTGGAGCTGCAGTGCCACCTTGTGGTTAATCTTGATAATTGGTCATTACAAACAGATAAAGTTCCCCCAATTTACTCAATCTGTGTGAGATCTATATAAGACATAGTGACAGATCCACAAACACTTGTTGTGACCTGATGGCAAAGTGTATTAAGACAACCTCAATCTCACAGTCTGCTGGTTGATAGCATTTGGAAAATGTAACCATGCTCTCTACACAGACAAACCAAAGTGACTCACACAGACACCTATTATGTACAGTATTGCAGCAATGGCTATAAAATAAGATGTTGACCATGAAAACTGATGTAGGTAGGTAGTAAAACAATGGGAGTTCAGCAATAATGGTAATGGCACAATAAAGTTTACAAACAAACATAAAATCTCATGTGACACAAGCCTGTAATTTGAGGTAAACCCAAAGTGATCCTGCAGCAGACTTCAGTCCCTCATCATAGCTGGGAACCACAATGGCAGGTGTGCTGTTTCAAAATTTTTTGGGACTGGCAAAGTGACCCATACTTGCTGCGCTGGTGACCAACAGCCTTAACAACCCTCGCTGCAATCCTAATTCTTGACCTTATTGTCATTACATTAAAACACACACTTTGCTTTCACGAACACAGACATGCAGACAGCTAGACATCTATGATACAGCTTCTCGCAGCTGAGAAGATTAACAGTGCAAATACAACAGTAACATTTCTTTTGCAGTCATTTTGTTGTGGGACAGTGATATAATATAGCAGATAATAACACAATATAGTAACATTCTTTATTGCTACCCCTACATTGGGCATATATACTAATATGACCAACACTCAAACAAAGTGTTTTGAGAATGGGGAGACAGAATATTCTGGATCATTACAGCTGTGGTTCCTATTTTATGGTTTTAGTTGTAGTAGACTCCCAGTTCCACTCAACACCTGCAGATTTTCTTTGTTTTCTATTTATGTCTAGATACATTAAATGTATCTGAGGTCTTAGTAGTTGGAGCATTTGGAACACACTGAAGAAACCTCAAGCACAGAGGACGACTAAAACCTGTAAGGAATGCCAAGCAAAATGCAATAAGACTTGGTGTGATTGGATGTACTTGCAGTATACTGTATGCCCATGTTCATATATCATTGTGGATCACTACAGTCTTCATGAGTAGCTCAACGACAGGAATGGTCCATGATTTGGAAATGGAATAGCAAACCTCAAAGGATTACACTGGTCTGAGATGACAGCAGTGAGAGAGAGGACTCGGTCCTGAAGCACTGGCTCCTCCCCTCTGGTCCTCAATATTGAGTCCATAGAGAAGAGAGATTATACAAAATCACCCAGAAGGCTACTGCAGGAACTCCGATCCTTGGACGATTTGGCCGGGAAAGTCAATGACACATGCCTTTTCCTCTTTCAACAAGTACCATCACGGTGCCCTTGAGCAAGGCACTGAATTGTCAGCAGCTGGTCAGTGGCCAGAGGGAGGAGATTGTAGATGCAGACTGCTCTCAGTTGATAGCATAATTGTATAAATGCGAGGCAGGACTGTGCTGAAGAAGCGCATGCGCAGAAAACCTCTTAGCCTGGAAAAATGAAGTCAAATGTTTATGCAAAAGCACCTCCAATGTCTTACAGGAGCAAACTCAGAAGAGGAGAGGTGAGCTAGAAATGATCCTTGACAACTGGGAGGAGAAACTGTTTACCATCGGTGATGCACTGTGGGTATTTAGTCCAGGGGGACCTCAGAGACGTTGGGCACCACGGAGGATGTGGCCTGCTTCGACTCCCTCATCTTGTCCAGGCCAAAGAGCAGGTCCAGCTGGGTAACCGGCCGCAAGCGCTCCTCGTCCAGGGGTCTGGTGGACCAGGGCATGAGAGGTCAGAGGTCAAACACAGAGTATTCTCTGACAGCATGCCCACAGTGTCACACTCACTACTCATTTCATATGGCAAGGCAAGGCAGAAAGAGAAGATGGCATCGTACCATGATGATGTCTTCTGACCATGAATTCCAATGTGGAATTGGCAAATAGGCTTGAAACTCACCATTTTAATCCCTGGATGATTTTTTTTTTTTTTGCTGTGTGTGTGTGTGTGTGTGTGTGGTTTACTGACCTTGCGTTACATCAATTCTTAAGTCCTTCAAACTTTAAAAAAATTCAAACAGCTGCCACTTAAGACTACTAAAGTGTGAATTTAACTATTGCAGCTTTTAAGTTTCATCACAGTATGCTACAATATGTAATGAACATTTAACAAAAGCACCTTACAGTTATGGGGCCCCGTGCTCTACTTTACCCATTGAAGCACCCACAGAGGAGAGAGCTGAGGCTGCTCCTCTTTTCAATGCTGGCATCTTTTTCTCATTATTTTCATGTGAAAAGACACAATGCTGCATGGTACCACTAGTGCTGAGAGCTTAGTAATTATTATAGTGCTCAGAGTGCCTGAATGCTACAAGTTAAAAATATTTCTTCTTTTAGTATGAGTGCTGTGCTTCAAAAGGAATTTCAATAGTTGCTAAGCAACAGCAGAAGCCATGACCAGTAGTCCCTACATTCAGCTGCTGATCTGAAGTTTGGTCTTTTATAAAGTATAAAATATGTACAGTATTTTTAAAATCAGTGTCATTCACCTCTAATATGATGGATAATGCAGTTGGATTGCATACTGTATAATTGATCAACACTACACCGATTGTCCCTCAGCCGAACTGACTGTAATGGAGAATTTGGTTGGACTGCACACAAGTATGCATGAATATGTTTTGTTAAAATTATTTGTGTTGCATTGGAGGATTGAGTGGTCAGTGTTGTTTCACACACTTTACTGTGATACGAAAACTGAATCCTTTTGGAGAGTTTTATGACATGAAAATAGAGTATTACCACTACAATCAATCTAAAAATAGCGATAATGACCTTCAAATACGCATACTGCTCCAGCCTTTAACTGTTTAATTCTAATAGCTCAAAACATAGCAGCCGATTGGACACAGGGGCTACATAATCTTATGATCGTTTCAAGATGATTCATACTTTTCCTCCTCCTGGCTGTCCTGCAGCTGCTGGGCAATCTGCCTCATCTGCTCCTTGCGAACGTAATCCCGCACTCGATACATGGCGGCGTCACGGCAAAGCTCCCTCAGGTCACTGCCGGAGTAGCCCTCCGTCTTTTCCGCTATCTCCTTCAAGTTAATGGCGTTGCTCAGCTGCATGTGGGAGAGAGGGATGGAAACGTGAGCCCATCACGTAAAGAATAGATTTGTTCAGTGTCAGTTGTCTTCGGTGTGTGTGGCTGCCATCAGACTCGAGTTTGCCATCAAAGTGATACTTGGGATGTTATGAAAACATGCCAGATGAAGACTGAGGAACGCGAACAATGCCTATTCAAGTGCTGATGCAGAAAATTTCCCCCCACATTGTGACAAGTGCCTGCTGAATGAAAATAACCACAGACAGCAGAAAACATGGCTTACATTTTCTCCTGCCAATATCAGCCTCAGGATTTCCTGCCTTTGTCTTGTGTTCTGCAAAGTCAGAGGGACATGGATAATTATAGAGAAAGTTCAGCATAAAATGACATCAAGGTAACAGCATAAAAATGCCTCATCAAAATTTGGAATGTGCCCATCAATCAGCTTCTGATGACCATCGATTCATCTGCTGCATCACATTATGGGCCTACATTCCTTATTTGCCATGTAAAAGACATCTGAATACAGCTGCTGCCATTTGAGAGTGATTGATTTGGGTATCTTTTTTTAATAGAGAATAGTGCTGTGTTTAATTTCAAAATTGCCAGAAGCACAGCACATGGAGAAACATGGACATTCTGTTTCCTTCCTGAACAGAGCATTTTGAGAGTGTTTGATCATTGCCTTCATTCCTTATTTTCAACTGTTAACACTGACAGCTCACATATATTCATTTATGACACTGAGTCATTCATTTCATGCATGTTGAATTAGAAACAATTTGGTGTTTTTTTTTTTTTTTTAATAGAAGGCAAAACCTTCACTGCCTCATTCAAGCGCTAACTTTTTCAAACGCTAACAATGTTTGGATAAGAACTATGATTTATTTCCCCGGGGTGTGGTCATCCATGTCATGCAGCTCTAAAAACAATCTGTTAAAATTCTGTTAATGGTCTTGATTGTATTATTGATGATCTCTTATTCTACTCACATTTTAAGCTACTTTGGATCAAAGTGCCAGCTTCATGTAGATGTAAGACATCAAATATGGTGACAGTAAACATCTCATACAGACTGAGGGGCCATCCTGACATCAGGTGACTCTTTTGTTGGTTTATATCGTGTGCATGTACATGACAGAGAGGACACGGTTTCTGCTAGCGTATAATCTGCATGTCTTACTGGCAGTCCGACGTGAAATGTAGTGGGCATCCTGCGCAGGATGGCAGGATCGACGTCCTGTGGCCGGTTTGTAGCTCCCATCACCATCACCTGCAGCATCATATGACAACAACGCTGATACAGCAACTCAGCAAAGCAATCACTGTGGAACTGATCAAAGGAGAGTCTGCCTACCAGAGTGTGTGTTTAACTGACTTAATTGCCTTATCACAGATGGTACAAGACAGACAGCCCGAGGAAGACAATGTTATTTTACCTGGCTGGTTGTACAAGTATCCAGGCCGTCCCACAGGCTCATGAACTGGGCCTTCATCATGGCCGTGGCCTCATGGTCCAGGCTGGAGCGCTTCCTCAGGAAAGAGTCTAACACATGGACAGGGACAAGTCAAAAACTCAGTCAAAGTGTGAAGACAGCATGTAAACAGAGCTCGTCTGCACGCACAAGTTGAGATATTCTCAATGACCTCAACATGTTGTGATCATTCTGTTGAGCTGATATTGGCATTCTAATAAAAACCATTATATCAGCCCCACACGTCATCCACTATTGATATAACGGAAGTTATGATGTGAGCAACAGCTTCAGGACGTAGGTCTGTAAAATCTGCAATGAAACCTGCCTTACGATGTCTTAAAAGAATTTTAAACAATTTTATTAGCACGGAGCTTCGAGTTCCAGTGTCCCATGCTGGTCTAAACACAGTTCCAGAGGCTTTTCCACCCTGGTGGGAAGAATATTCTAGGGAAAATACTGAATCCTTTTGATATTTTTGGCTTGACAGTGATCAAAACACAAACTATCAGCAGCATCAATCTAAAGATCTCAGTATCAGCCTTGTCAGTCAAAGCCTAGCTTGAAAGCAGTGTAAGATAAATCAGAGTTAATAATGTAATAGTGTCACATCACTGAAGTAATCACTCATGACAGGCTTCTTGTTAGATACACTCACCAATCTCATCAATGAAGATGATACAAGGCTGGATTTTGACAGCCAAGGAGAAAACGGCAGCAGTCAGCTTCTGTGACTCGCCATACCATTTATCTGTCAGTGTGGAGGCCTGCAGGTTGATGAACTGGCACCCTGAGGCTTTGGCTGTTGCCTTGGCGATCATGGTCTTCCCACAACCCGGAGGACCAAACAATAAAACACCTGGGAGGACAAAATATTACACAGATATTGAGTCTTTGTGTAAACGTTTATTTCCTTTTTCTGTTAATTTTTGTTTTCTGTTTAATTTTTTTGTAAATTTCTTTAAAATAAAAAAATATATAGCATGTACTGATATCATTCAAGTGGTTAATTTACTGTATGCATATATAAGATAAGATAAGATAAGATGTTCCTTTATTAGTCCCACAATGGGGAAATTTACATGCATACATCCAATGGATGTATACATCCATGAATCCAATGGAGATTTATTATTTTTGTATATCTGCAAAATAAGCTTTCATATTAGTATATATATATATCTATATCTATATCTACGTATATCT
>OMKZ01034433.1:0-12711 GCA_900302535.1 Neoniphon sammara | reverse complement strand
CTCTCACTCTTTCATTCTGTCTTTGCACCGTTCATTTTGATGTACTTTTTTTTCATTTGCCATCTTTGTCTTCTCGCACTGTTTTGCTTTATTCTTTCTCTCCTCCCATTTTCCTCATTTCATCCTCTTTCTTGCCCCGTCTCTCTCTCTGACTCCGTCTCATTCTGAGTGGAAAGATAGCACTTGGGAGACAGAGAGTGTGAAAAGCAAACACTTGAGTATGATGTGATAGCAGGGGGAAAAAAGAGGGGGGAAAAGCTGCATCAATCCACTTCTCTATGTGTGAGTGGAAGGATATGAACATTAACCTTGAGACCATGAATGGAAAATGAAAAATACTCCAATTACCTTGAGTATACATGGGATTATAATTCCACTTGTATTAAAATCCTACACTCTGTGCCTTCGCAAACACACATTTATAACGTGATAATTAGGACCCATGTGTGAAATTTAAATGCAAATCAATATTTCCTCACACATTTTCTCGCCTCCATAATTGTGGAATCATTGAACGGGGAAAAGCTCAGGCATTAATTCCATTTCTACTCCCTTCTCCCTTTTTTTTGCAGGGTATTAGAACAACTCATAAGCAAAATGCGCCCAAAGGGGTCGAAACATTCAGCAATGATGTGGGAACAAACTGAGCATCAATTCTTATTCCCTACATGGAGGTTTGCCCTCCACTGTAGATGTTGTACTTACAGCGGTACATCAAGATTAGACACTGCAGGTTCAGAATAACCCAACAAGGAGTTGCCTTAGCAACAAATCATAGAAATAACACTTTTAAGATGAGACTCTGTACAGTTTCACACATTCACCTCCGGTGTTAATGGATCAATGCACCATTGAGGTGTACCTGTAACGTGCTCTCATAGTGGTATTATTTTGCAGTATTTCAATGAGGCACTGTCTACTGCCTGAATCACTTCAAGATAAAAACACACTATCTGTCAATAGTGCTGGGCTGGAACATTATTATCATATCCTCACATGGTTTGCACATACAGAGGTAATAGGACACGATGTAGTCATCAGGAATGAGTTCTCAGTCTGCGTGTATGGCACTGCAACACAATGTCAAGACATTTAATTAGCGGTTGCTGCAAAATGTCATACTGATCATACGGGTAATTATACAAAGGGGTTAGCAAACATTATGAGCAGCTGAACTTTAACTTAATGAAGTAAATGTTACATAATTTGGTTTAATAATGATGTTCTATTTGCACAAACCTAAGGCACACCTGAGCCCATCCCGCAACGCACCAGCCTGCCTCACTGCTTCACTACTGTTTCTATCCTTCCTCTACAGGCTTTTGAGTCAGATATTGTCTAGTATTATTTCCTAAAGTATGGATTAGGAAATATTTTTTTCAGGATTATGTAATTGGGAATTTGTTTCTCTGCAAATATATATATATATATATTCATACAAAAGTCCACACTTGAGTCAAAGAGTCAGCCAATGGCAAGATGCTTGATTAGACGTTAAGTGTCTTGTTGGATTTATTTCAACGTAAAGGACTGCTCAATAAGGGAGGGCACAATAGACATTAAGGGTGTTAATACATATGACCCTTCACATCAGTTTCTTGTGGATTCCTGCATTTCAAGAGCAAAAATACAAGATTTAAATGAACCAAAATGTTAGACCAATATTTAATTGCTTCATGCTGTGTCCCCGACTCCATTCCTGAATCCCCATTGTGCACTCATGTATGTGGGCATCATCTGTTTGTATGCTCCCTCTCTGCCTTACCCTCACTTCAGACAGTCTCTTTTTGATGGAGGCGGAATCTCCTGATGTATCAGACCAATGCTGAAGCTCCTCCCCTGCAGACATTAACCAATCAGTGAGCTCCCTGACAGCCTCCAGGTACTCCTGATGTTCCAAAACCACAGCCTGCGCCCGACGTACTCTCTCCTAAACAAAGAACAAAAGCAGAAAAGACTGTAAAATAAGAAGGTCACGTGCAATGCAAACTAATGAACTTGTGCATTTTTGGTGTAATGATAAACTAAGTTGAATAGATTTCAGATTTTTTTAATCCTAAAGTTACATATCATATATGCTTTTTCCTGTTTTGTGAGATTCTATACCAAAAGCTAAACAAACAATATCTTCCACACCTCCACCAAGGCTGTGAGGTCATCAAACTGTGCCTGCAGCTGGGTGCGGGCTCCGTGGTTAAAGCTGGCATCACCAGTCTTCTTGAAGAGCTCCCTGGCCTTTTCCTCCAGGCTGGACAGCGCCACCTGGTGGTCTTCCAGGTCAGCCAGCAGGGCTCTCAGTCTGTCCAGCTGGGACGCCTTCTCCCTGGGCCCCGGTTGGGGTGTGAGAGGGGCACAGACCTCCACCTCCACAGCCTTCATCCAGCACCGAAGCTGGGCTGCACTGTCCAGGTAGCCCCCCCACTGGGACACAGTCCACTCTAATCGACTGGAGAGGAGAGAGCGGACGTAAGTCTTAGTCTTAGGAATATACGGGACATAAACATGTCCAGTATAAACATACACCTGCAAGAAAAGTTTGTGACATCAAAAAGTAATTTCTTACAGATTAGAGATCATATGTTTAACATTGTAAACAATAATGCAATTCAGTAAGTGGTTAAAATCAGTATCATAATCATAATCTGATTACCTTCAGTTAGTTTTGGATTTCTTCCAAAATGCATTAAAAAATGAAACAATTTATTCCTGATATCAGAATTATCATCATGCATTTGCAGATGTATAAATTGCATTATGTATAATCAGAAAAACAAGATTTTTGCTTTTTCTAAGTAATCGAGCAAGTAATAACCAATTTTATAATTTGATTTCTTTAATCTGATTACCTGAAACTCAGTACATGTAATCTGAACATAGTCATGTTAGAGACAAACACACAATTTGTACCTCCAGGCTCTACAATACAGGTACAGTCACAGGATATTGCCCAGAAATGAGTGTGTAATATTAGCTTACCCCCTTTAATGGGATGGTCCAAACACACACAGACAGATACACACATACACACATACACAAACACACACACACACACACATGCACACACGCATACACATGCACACACAAACACAAACACAATTTTCCTTGCCCCATCTGTTCCCCCTGCACACACCAATAATGCCAATTTCCACACACACACACACACACACCTCTGTTTCACCTGCTACCTCTTGCCTCCCACTATCCCTCTCCCCTTAAAACACAAACACAACCCATGTGCGACCCACCATTTGCCATCCGCCATTTAGTCCCTAATGAGATCAATTTATTCTAGCAGGCGGGGCGATAATTGCTCAGTTAAGCACACACACATGGACGCACCCCCACACACACCTGCATATGTGCACGCGCAGACAACAACACACTCTAAATCAGATACATCAATCAGGGTTACAAAATGAGACAAATACTTCTCATTATGTACTTAACTTAATGGTAATTAATGGCATTGAGACATCAGTCTCACATGATGAAAATAACTTGTTCCCATGAGAGAGGATTTTCTGGCACACAGGTAAATGGCCTGTACAACGCCCAGGGGTGAGGCTTTTAGTGGCACATTTAACCACTGAAAAGGGATAAATCAAGAGTGGGTACAATGAAAATGATCAAAACAGCTGTTAACAGCAATTTGGCCCATTTAATTTAATTCTCCAATTATATGATGACAGAATATTAAGGTAGCTATTATTAGGATATCTTATTAACATTTTGTCATCAGATTATGTTTTAGGTACGATTTGAAGGTGAGGGTTCACTACCTGTGGCAGCTCATGGCGGTCACCAGCAGCGTGGCCCATGCATCCTCCACCTCCTGAAGCTGAGAGCGGATTACTTCCTGTCCGGCCTCCCCATAGATGCGCAAGGCCAGCTCGCCCTTACCCATCGCCATGTTCAGCTTGACCTCGCCCTCACCCTTCAAAAGCAGGATATCCTGCACAAACAGAGCAAGGTCAGGGCGAAGGGGATTTGTATAGCTCATTTTAGATGAAAAACTTTCTAAGGTAAACAGCCCCCTCTTGTGTTTACTTCAAAAACTGTCATAAAAGAAAGGTGTATCAGAGAATGAAACCAATGTTATGTGTGTATGTAAAGAGTAATGAATAACTGTCTATGGTATTGCAAAAAAAAAAAAAAAATCATTATATTTGTTTGTGAAGTGGTATGTATAGACTGCTATCTAAGTTCACTGCTGTTTCAATATGTAAAACCATCGGAGCAAGTCATCGACCTCCGTGAAGTCAACTTATATGGAAGCCAGTTCATTACCATGGCAACGGTACACTTAAAAATGGCCACTGCTCCGACCATCCTGGTATGTTGATTTGAACGGGAAAGACTGTTATACTCAATTCAAGGTCTGTATGTAAAACTGGGAAACTGATTAGCAATCAAACGTAATCAGCGTCTCTCTGCATAAAATAGAGGAAAATGAAATGTGCAAATCCAAAAAAACAACAAAAATAATAATAAAATTTCTAGTTGTGGACAAAAAAACATTCAACAGTGAAAAGAAAATTAAAAAGGGGATTTTCACATTGTATTGTAGCTCTCAATAAGTTTAATTAGGCAACATTTGAATCTCACAAACATTTTGATCTCATTGTGAGATCTCAATGCTTAATTAGAACTTATTGGGAGCCACAATATAGTGGACGGATCCCCTTTTTCTCTTCTTTTCAATGTCTCTTTGTGCCACTGACACTGTACATTCATGGCACCTGGCTATTAAAATGATTATGCCTTGTTCCGGTGTCTCCCCCATCTCACCTGCACAGTCTCCAGCCTCTGCTCCAACTGCTCTTTCGTCCCCATCGTGCTGTCGACCGTCCCCAGTCTCTCCTGGATCTCCTCCAGCCAGGCCCAAACCCCCTGCAGGGTCTCCCCAAAGGCCTGGCTCTCCTGGCAGCCTCGAAGCCTCTCCCTGGCTGCCTTGAGGAGGGCCTGGTGCTCCATCTGGAGTTGGCCTGTCACCCTCACCTCTCCTCCTGACCCTCGGCCTGCTTCGGACAGAGACTGAGCCTCTTGGCAGAGACGCTCCACAGAGCCCCTGGCAAGAGACGGTCACACGTTATTGTTCACGTCGGAATATTTGAAAGTCAAAATTTCAAAGCGCTGACATCTTCACACACAAATGGACAGACCTTCTTGTTAGCAGCTCCCCGTGGAGGTTCTCCATTCTCTCCAGCTCCTCTGTGCTGTCAGGGGCTCCTTGCTGGCTCTCTGCCCCGAAAACAGGCTCCTTCTTCAGGCTGAGCTCCATCTGCTGCAGCCAGCCTCTTATAACCTCCACGCTGTCATCAAAGCTGTGTGAGGAGAGGAGAGGAGAGGAGAGGCAAGAGAAGAGGCAAAAGAAGAGCTAATTCATCCATATTTATAAAGACAGAAACTCAAACACTAAAATTCACACTTGGCAAATCCCTGCACCTCAATACATGACACATAAAGACAAACAAACTCACCCTTTCAGAAGGTCCACGCTCTCCTCCAGGTCTCGTTGGCTCTGAGAGCATCCGTCCAGGTAGCTCGTCCACTCTCTCTGACAGGAGGAGAGATGCTCCTGGACCTGTGCGGCTCCAGCCTTGGGCAGGTGGAGCTGCAGCCTCTCTGCCTCCTCACAAACCTGGCACAGACGCTGCTCACCCTCCGACGCACGCTCTACTAACACCTGTGGATGTAGGAGCAGGAACATGTGGCCAAACCAAACCTGATGTGCCCATGCTACATGTCGAACAGTCAAAATTATGGACAGTTAAAGGTGCACTACGTAAAATTGCTGAAGGCTGACTGATGTGAGGACACTTCAGACTCAGATCAAATGTGGGATAAGCATGTAATTTGATGGTTTAGTCCACATGGTTCTCATAATTGGACTGACTCACTGATAGATTATGTGCCTATTCTCTGTTTTCTACATCAGTTGAGTCTAAAGGGTCCTTACTTCACTGGACCCTTGGAAATTTTGCCTAGTGCACCATTAAGATTTATGGTATTACCAGAATCCTCCTCTTCAGATTGAGAAATATTTAATCCCAAACATCAATCATAGCGATACATAATTCAGGGAAAAGCGTGCATTTTTAAGCCTTATTATATTAACAAATGCAGATTGTGTACAGTCCCATGCTACATTCATAACGATGAATTTATCTTTCTAAATGCGAGAGGACGACTATGGAAATTCACATCTAAGGTACAAAATTCATTGTTGAATATCATTATAAATATTCACAATAACAGAACTAAGTATTATTTTCTCAAGTGCTATAAACGGTGACAAAGTTTGACAGTGTACAGGTGCAGAGAAGTGAAGCACCTGGAACCTGACTGACCTGAATTTGCCTCATTGCTATAGTAACATCACCATGGGAAAATGAGAGTATGACATAAAACAGTACTGTACCTTCAGCCTGTGCAACTTGGCTCTGAGGATGGCAACATCTCCTGATTGGTTAGAACATTCTTTCAGCTCCGCCTTCAGATCTGCCAGCCAGGAGTGGAAGTCTTGGATGAGATCTGCGTCGAGGAAGAACAGATGAAAAGAGTCAAAGGTTGAGGAAAAAAGATAGAGAGGGAAGTTGAGGGAAACTGATGTGTGGGAGATAGGAGGCAGAGAGGAAATGAGAGTGAAGGAGCCAGAGGGAGAAGAGCGGGCAGAGGAGGATGCGCTGAGGCAGATGGGATGTGTGGGTGTGTCCGCACGGTGCAGCGCCGGGTTGCCTTGGCAACAAGCCCAAAAGGACTCCCTCGAGAGCAGATGTGACGAGAGCGACATTACTCTCCGAGGCACAGGTGTGTGTCGGTGCAACGAGAGTGCGCCAGCATGCCAGACAGTGTGTGTCAGTGGAGTGTGTGTTGTAGTGGGCGGTTTGAGAGGGCTCCAGGGAAAAATCGAGGATAATCAAGACTAAGTCTGTTGCGCTGCTACCATGTAAAGCCACTGCATCATGTTGTACTGCACTGTTTTAATGGGCGATTAAAAGATACTTAGAGCTATTAGAAATTTTAGTTCTCCTTATTATCACGGAGTCAGTAATGGCGGCTACCGGAGTGCGGCTGAAGTCAAATCAATCACTCAACATATTGGAGGAAAGTTAAGAAAAAAAATCTCTCCTGGCAACTGTTTCATCATCCATCGAGCTATCCGTCTATCTATCCTAAATCTAACTCCATAAAATAGAATCTAGCCAAAACAAAATAGAGTGAGTGTCCAGTACCGTTGAAGTGGAGCTGCAGCCCATCCTGCAGGCTGCCCCTGGTCCTGGCACATCGCTGGGCTACAGCCTCTGTTCGCTTGGCAATGGAGGTGAGGTCAGAGGAGAGGCGAGAGAGCTCCTGAGAGGGATGCGACCTACATAGAGCACTCAGAGCCTCTCTGGCCGAGTCCATGTCGGCCCTCTGCTGCTGCACAACGCTCTGCAGGTCCTGAAACCACAGCGGGGTGAGAAATAAGAGACAAAAGCTTTACTCTGCATCATCAGCAGTGAATTTTGGAGCCAGTTTGGAGACCGTTCTCCAACTGGAAGCCCCTAGCACCCACCCTGCTGAAGTGCCACTAAGCAAGACATTGCTTAGTGGCAGGGGTGAAGAGTGGAGGGGTGAAGAGAGAATTTCACCTTCAGCGACCAAAAGAGTACCACATCAAAAGGTTCACTTTCTTGTGCCTCTCACTGTTCTCTTGTCTTGGACTGCTGCACTCCAGTTAGGTGCTCAAAAATTAAATCGAGAGGCACTTGAGCTGCCTTTTGTCCTGCTATAATCACCATAATATATTAAATATAAGTAATTATGCTAATGAGGTCATAAATTAAACTAATGAATGTATTAATTAGCAAATATTTCTATGTCAACATACTTGTCTTTACATAACACATGGGGTATTAATATTAACTCTTACAGCTTTAAGGAGTTAAACCAGTCTCATAAGGATCTGTTTTTCCTCATTAATATGGAAATTTATGCAGCAACTGCTCAAATGTCTAATCAGATCATCTACTTTATCTGGGGAAACTGTAGTGTAATTATTACGTCTGTATCATGTATTGTTCTTAAGTTTTTTTGTTCCCAAGAATGTACACAGAGAGAGACGTCGCCATGACAACAGAATGTCCTGCACACCATGTACGATGTTGGGAGACATAAAAAGAAAAATGGTACCAGTGCCTCATTTCAGTGTGACCAAGTATAATCGGAAAGGGAATCATAGCGCCATACCTTGACTGTGCCAATGTCTTCTGGGGAAGTGGCTTCGGTGAGGTCAGACAGCGAACCCTCAACTGTCTCCAGCCGCTCAGCCATCTGGGACATGAGGTCCTCCAGACGCTGCTTCTGGAAGCTGAAGTAGGTCAGAGTGTGTTTGGCCTGGTTGTAGACCTCCTGGGCGTGGGCCATTTTCTTTCTCAGGTCTGACTCCAGGACCTGGTTAAATGAGAGACATTTAACTACAATATACAGCCTAAATCAAGAAAACAACCTAAAAGAGTGACAACTGAGGATAATAGAGGCCACTACTGAATTAGAAGATGTGACAAGCATATTTCCCTTTATTTTCCTCATACAGTGACATATTTTGATGAACTTACTTTAATGCATTTTTTGTGGGGCTGTGCTTCTATGCACCTTTTATGTATATTTATCCATTACTTTTGCATCTATTTTTATTTTTGTTTTTATTTTTTATTTTATTTTCTATTTTTGTTTTGTATTGACCTTTGTAATAATTGTTCTTTGAGTTCCAAACTTTATCAAGGTATCCATATCAGAAACAGTGGGTAATGGGCTTCCAAACTGGCCCAATATATAATCCACATCTTCATGTAGTGAGCCAAGTTTTGTCTAACTATTGTCCCCTGTGCACTTTTTCCTACATGCCCTAATAAAGCTGAAATAAATATTTGATTGTTTGTAAGTTTCTGCCATTCTTCTCTTCATTCACTTGAGTTCCACACTTAAGTAATATCATATGAGAGGGAGCGTTATATCTGCAGCCTCAGACTGCAGCATCGCGGTGCCAACAACCACAACATATTTATGTATTTACAACATTTACAACAGCATCAGGCATTATGCAAGAACACAAGCTTTAATAATTGTATTCTGGGCATTTGTCAAAAAAAAAAAAATAGTTCCCTGTTGCTGGACAAAAAACATTTTTGGTTGCGTCATTCTCTAAAAAGTTCAGATTGAATGTAAATGAGATGTAGTGATAGAATTTGAGTTATAAGACACAAGTTCATATATTACAGTTATAAGCACTAGTGGCTTTTGTTCAATCAATGTGTGATGGAAAACAAAATGATGATTAAATTGAATTGAATTAATTATCACTACGGGCAGTGCCAGTAGTAGTAATCATAGTAGCAGCAGTAGTAGTACAAATACTAACAATACGGGGAAACAAATTATTTGTTTGCTGTTCTCTTTCGTTCTGCTGCCTATAATATTCACCTGCAGTTGTATTGGAGTCTCCTGGAGCTTGGCGAGCTCCTTCAGCTCAGTCACCCTCTCCTGCAGGGCGTCCAGCCTCTGCTCCCTCTTCTCCACTTCAACCTGTTGTTCAAAGCGCAGGGCGTTTCAATCACACCCCATCCACTAAGCTCTGAATATTACAACGCTGACATCATCTGTACACTTGTGGTCTAACCTGGAAGGTGGTGAGATGGGCTTCTGTCTTCTGCCTGTCGCTGAGATTGGCGACACCATCAGTGAGGTCAGCGATAGAGGCGGCGGTCCATTGGTCAATGTCCTGTTCCATGGTTTTGAGGTCGTCCCATAGGGCCACACAGTAACCCAGTCTCTCCGTGTTGGTTTGTATTCTCTCCGAAACCTGATGGAACAAAGACCAGTTCTCTGTCAGAGTGTGTGACATAGTACATCTCTATCAACTGGAGAAGTATGATTATCTCTCTCTCTCTCTCTTTCTCTCTCTCTCTCTCTCCCTCTCTCTCTCTCTGTATGTGTGACAAAGGATTGTATGCTTTACTGGGAGAAGCACGGAAAGGGAGGCTTAATTGGTTTGACAGATGCAGAGATGAGAAGTGAGAGACAGACAGGAAAGCAGATAACATGTCTAGACTTGTTTATATTTCTGTCTCATTTGTGACAGCTGAGCAGCCAGCTGAATCCCACAAGGGGAGAAAAAAGAAGAAAAAAAAAGATGGAGAAAAATACACACAGGAATAAATATATTTAAAAGCGCACCAAGTGTTTGGCACTTCATGATTGTGGACATTTTTTCCTATTAATTCACACTCATAATCTTCATAAGCCTCATCATATCCCAGCTCCACACTCCAGGTGAAACACTATTAGCATTTGTTTTCACCTGCATGGAGTGCCAGATGGGTGAGCTTTACATATCAATAGACAATTCAATAATGTCAGATAATAACTGTCAACCACATAAAGGTTCGCTAAATTTAATAAATACTTTCCTGTGGTTCTGTTTTGCAATGTATTGCCTGAGTAGAATAGTAGAATGGTTTTTTTTGCACAAATACATTGACATTGACAAACTACTTCTGCCATCATGACCGCACTGGTTTAATTTGCCAGTGGCATCCCTCACCTCCAGCCACTGGTCTCTGAGTATCTCCATGTCTCTCTGGATGGAGTGCGGGTCGCAGTCGGGAACCTTCTGCAGCTCTCTCTGCAGGTCCTCCACCGTGCTGATGAGCTGGTCCATGTCCTCCTGCTTATCTCTCAGCTCAGCTTGCACAGCCTCATGCTACAAGCACAGAGAGCAAAACGGAGAGGCAATGACGACAAACCACCACTAGATGGAGGAACCCAATCTGGCAGGGAATTCAGCCTCACTGCCAAAGTGTGATTCTATTTCTGAAAGCTGCAGTGAAGTCCACTGACCGATATTCAAATAGTATCTTGCACATCACACTCTGATAACTGTGAATTAATAACTACAGAATTAGGCAGTGCAGCAGTTGGCAGAAATAAAGCAGAAAGCAAATCCAGGGCACTCTTAGATAACAAAATTTTGCAGACTATTTTTCCGCAACAAACATTCTCCAGTGCTCCCTGATGGATGGAGTTTTGTACATTTTTAGTCCTGTTCATCAAACAAGCAAATGGATTGAAGCCTTTTTCACTTTTTCATGAAGACTGCCCTGGATTTGCTTTGCTTTTCTGATGTATAAATCCAACACCCATGAAAACATTGGAAAAGGGTGAGGTTAACTATAGACAGGGTGTCCTGGTAGTTTTACCTAATGGAGTATATGGGACATGTGATGTAGACCAATACAGTGGGTTCAAATCCTGTTCACATAACATATGTAGCATATCATCACATTTCTCTTTCCTATATTTCCTGTCTAATTCCATTCTACACTGTCAGAAAAAACAAAAGTACTACAGTATATAATTTCCTTTTAAAAAAAAAAAAAAAAAAAAAGGGGGAAAAGATTCTGACCCGAGCAAAAGTCCTCTTGGCCTCCTCTGGGTTCTGGTTGTGGTCGGGCAGATTGTGAGCGACAGCCTGGGCGTTTTCCACAGCAGTGCTGAGAATTAACTTCAGGTTGTGGAACTGACGGAGAAGATCGACCAGAACTCCACTGTGCTCCTGACTGTACAGGGAGGAGGAGAGAGAAAAGTCAAAAAGGTACTACTTTTCAACTGTGGACATTAGATGGTACAGATAGACTAAATTCTGTAATAGCATAAAGTGATACATGTTAACTTCTAATCAAATACGTGTAGAAGTGTTTGTTAGAGCGTGGGAAAAAAAGAAAATTATTTGACCGTGCCCCCATCAACCCAAAATAAACACTGCCTCTCTGAACTAAACAAATGAAACCTGGACAAGAAATTCCCAACACTTGACAAAGAGATAGCAAAGGAAGATATATTAGTCAAATGCTCTCCCGTCCCCACCCATCGGTGATGATAGTCCTGACGTTCTCCCAGGCGGTCTTCACCAGGGCCACCTCCCTCAGAGCCTCCCCGGCCAGCTCACTGTCTCTGTGGGCCAGCTGGCTCCCCCTCTCCTCCAGCCACTGCTGGGAGTGCTGCAGCGACTGGAGCTCATCCTCCAGCTGGACGAAGAAACGCAGCCTGTGGGGAAAAAGGTGCACAGGAACACAATGAGGATTAGTGACCCGGCTCCAACACAATGCATTTCATTTTTCAGGGGATCACATTTAAATTTGTGATCCAAAATGTAGTTTTGGGCTCATTCATATGTTCTTGAGGAGTTTCATACAATGACAGTCTTTGTATGAAAAACTCAGATGATAAAGCAACAAGTAATATGTCTTCAAGCACAAAATAAACAAAGACAGTATAGGGAAAACAGGATTTCAACAGGAGCGTCATCGTGTAATTACACATAAAGACAAGCACAAGTGAGCCTGCACGTTCATGCTTCATATTAACTTAACCAGATTCGGCTATTAATCCTAATGGCCTGATAACGGTGCACAAACCTGTTTTGAAAGGCCTGTATGGAGCTCTCTCTGGCCCCTTCCTGCCTCGCCTCCTCTTCCAACGTCTTCAGACTCTTCATCACCTCCTCCTTCCTCTCTCTGAAGGAGCTCCACAGGGCCCCTAAAGCCTCTGCTTCACTTTGCCTCCATCCCAGCACCCTCTGTACCCCCTCCAGAGCCATCATGAGGGCCACGGCCTGTCCCCTGCAGGACGCTCTCCCCCGGGGTTGGCCCATGTCTGAGGAGCCCCTCC
>OMKZ01034432.1:7500-30824 GCA_900302535.1 Neoniphon sammara | reverse complement strand
CGTTTTGTACCAGTAAACTCCCCAGCAGAGCCCCAGCTGCGGCCCAAATGGCTGACCTGGCAGCCGCCCCATTAGCCACCCTGACAGATCCGGCGACTGCCCCAATCACGGCCCCCAGCACCGCAGCTCCGGCCATCTGCCACGACTCTATCCAGTCAGCCTCCGGTTTCCATGCTTGTCCCGCTGTTTCCCTCTTTAGAAAGACAATGAGAATCAGATTAGCTTTATTAGCAAGACCAGTCTACTTCCACTGCCCTAGCACTCATTAAAGGGGATGTACGCTAAAAATGGATCAATTAATATTTTTCATGGGTTTTACACTCTTGGGTGTTCCTTGCTCACAGCAAAAGTTAAAAACTGTATTCTATGTTGTTTTGTCAAAACTGGCTGCTACAAATGGAGGAGATCAATTGCTGTGCATAGCTTGTTGTTAGCTTAGTGAAGAACCAGAGGGTCAACTGTTTCTATGTTGATGCTGAGAGAATAAAAGTCCTTTCATAAAGTGTGGGAAATACCCAGATCTTTATTTTTTCAACCTACCTCTTCATGTGGCAGCGTCATCTCATTCTGCAGCAGCACTGTTTGTTTCTGTCTGGTCTCTGTGACTCAGAGAGAGAAGAGACATTTACTGACAAGGTATCAGTTAATCTGATTCCTATTTTTTAAAAGACAGACACACACACACACACACACACAAACAATAGATATTCCCTTTATCATGTTGCTTTCATAAAATTGCTCTTTTCTTCCATGCCAATAAAGTCAATTGAACTGAACTGAATTCAACTGAACTGAAATGAAACAGGAGAAAGACTCAGAGAGACACAGTTATGACAGTATCAGACAAGCAAGCAGTTGGGAAAATAAAGTATGTGTTGATGAAATTGTGAGATGAAAATCTAATCATCCACCATCTGATAAACACAGTGATGCTGATCTACTCACTAAGTTCTGTGATGTTTGCATGGCTGTTCAGAGGTACTGTAAACGCCCATTTCTGCTGTTGGCCCAGGTCGCCCTTCAAAGGCTTGAAGTTAATCATTGCTGTCATCTGATGGTTAGCTTTGTTCAGGTTTGCAGTTTTCACCTTATTTGTTTCATCAATGTGATTATTTTCCTGATAGTGCCTTTGCATCTCTTCTAGGGTGGCTTTCAACAGCATCTCTTTCTTCTCATTTTCCCTCTTGAGCTGTTCTACTTTATCTCTGAGTTGTTTTGCTTCTCTTTTGTGGTCCGTCTTCATCTGATCCAAATTTTTATTTTTCTTCTCGCAAAGTATCTTCAAGGCTTCGGTCTCACGTGAATGATCACCCAATCTCTCTTTTAGCGCCTTCTCCTTTACCTCTTCGCTTTGCTTTGTAGCTTTTATCGCGTCATCTTTCTCGGCACACCTCTCATTCAGGTGTGTCACCATCTGATCTTTATCCCAAATTATTTGTTTGAGCTGAACGTTCTCCCTCTCAACTTCTGCTAATCTTCTGCCATACTCTTGCTCATAGTCTCTCTTCATCTTCGCTTCTATCTGTCTTTCCCTCACCATTGTCTGCTGAAGATCTTCTATCTGCTCATCTTTCTCTGTAGATGTCTTAATCAAGCCCTCTATTATCCTTTCTTTCTCCACAATTATTTGCCTTAGTAGATCATTCTCTGTCTCAGCCTCCTTCAGCTTTCGTCCCATCTCTTTGGAACTTTGCGTAACCTTCTCCGTTCTTTCTTGGACTCTCATGAATGTGTTTAGCAAGAGTTCAGTATTGTTCCCGGCCTTGATTTCCACAACTTTCTCCAAGAGTTCTGCAACCTGAGTGCCTCTGGTGTGGTTCGTGTTATCAAAGACATGGTACCTGTTCCTACATTTGTCCACCAGCCACTGGAGGGCCGGCCATCTCTCAATGTGCTGCTCAATGGTGGTGACTCCAAGTTTGTCCCCCCAGGTGAATAGCACCATGGCTCGACTCCACACCCAGTGTCCAAACAAGCTCAGGTGTTGCTCGGCTTTGATCCAGTCAGTCTCAGTGAATGTCTCATCACTGCGAACGACCACCAGGAAAGCATGAGGACTGGGGGCACACAGAGATGCAGCATGGGTAATCTGCTGTCGCACTTCCTGCGGAGTGTCCTCTGAGCAGTATCTCCCATGCCACCCAGGCGTGTCAACCACACTGACCCGTCTTTTGTGAATGTCACCGTGTCTCTCTGCACATTGTGATGTTGGATGTCCAGCACCAAAGACATCGTCACCATGGATGGTGCTTGCAGCTGAGCTCTTCCCAACTTGCTTTGGTCCCACTATTAAAATCCTAAGCTCAGAAATGGGATGCGACTTTCCTAAATTAGAAAATGTTGGTTATAGACAACAATATTAGGTTTCAGGGTTATATGTAAACAGAATTAGCATGCTGTAGGGATAAGTTAGCATAAGGGTTCCCCAACTTTTTTGTGTGAAGAACCTGCAAAGAGGTACACAATTAGACCAAAGGACTCTATTGGGTCAGATATCTAAGAAATCCCATCTGAGATTTTTATTGCTGGAAATGAATTGGCAGGAACATGTTTAAACAGTAGATGGAGTGATCATCTTTACTTTCTAAAATTATGCTGACCCCTAGGTGAAAAAATGACCAGGAATCACCTAAGAATCACGTGGAAGTCCCTCAAGGGCCTCCCTTGTAACCACTGGGTTACAAAATCTAATTAATTGTTATTAGTGAAACAGGTGCTTACCCTGTAGGTGTCTGAGTGCATTTCTGGTCACCTTCATCTTCATCCTTCTTAGAGTTGCCCTCTCCTCCACCTCCTTCCTCTTCCTCTCAGTTACTCCAGAGAACTTCTCATTCACGACCGCATAACCAACTTCTCCTCCCTTCATGTTCCTCACCACCATCACATCAATTTTCCGCAGAAGCTCTGCAACCTGAGTGACATCATCTTCCCCCCAAGTGCTTGTGTCTAAAAGGTGGTACCTGTGCCCACACCGGTCCAAAACTGCCTTGAGAAACCCATGTCTTGCAATGTAGCTCTCCACTGAAGCCCCCCTCAGTTTTTCAAATTTGGTGAATATTACTATCATGTTTCTCCACAGGGTGGTGTTCAGCAGCTCATGAGCTCCCTCTACTGTCCATTCCCTGCCTTGGTGAGAGCTGATGGGGATGACTAGGAGGAAGGCATGAGGTCCAGGCTGGCACATGGCCATGCAGGCAGCCATGTTGCTGTCCACCAGGACTGGGTCTTGGACAGAGTAGTGGATCCACCTTTCAGGAGTGTTGACCACCGTGACTTTACGCCCACTGTCCTGCACACCCTGTCTCCTGACGCACATTGCCACATCCCTCCTGGTGTCAAAAAGCTGTTGACCCAGGATGGTGTTTCCTGTCAAGCTCTTCTCCAGCCAGTCTCGTCCCAGGATAACAATCCTGAGGTCATGAGAACTGTGTTTGTCCCCTGGAAGGGTGCAACAAAGTTACTCAGTGGAGGGCAAAGTATATGTTGTGTTGTCTTATCATAGCCGGAGGTTGTAATAACAGCCATATTAAAGGATTACTACAGTTATCTTGCACTCAAATCCTTTTCTCAAAAGCAAAAGAGAAATCTTAAGGGATTATTTTGGGATGCAAAACATTCTGCACTGAGCGTGGAAAAGGATCTTTGTTCCTATTAGCTAGTATTTGACTATCAGTGACTTAAAATAAGTCTGATACAGTAATGTGTCACAGACTATAACTGCCTTAAAAAAGAATAAAGATTAAAACTGGAGATGGAGGACACAAACTGTGCTAGTATTTACAATTAGTAAACTGTCTGCACTCATATAGTAAAAGCAGATGTTATTCAGCAACATACCTTTCCATTTATGTGCTCTGGAGGCCATCAAAACCCTATTTGCCACTCTTTAGTCCCTTGAATTATTCATTCAAAGCTGACAGTTAATCTCCATTGTATTTTAGATCAATGCTGCGCAGACATAAAGAAGTGAGTCCACCTTCACAGTCTTCAGAGCCAGTCCGTGCCTTTGTGTTTGACTGAACTTTGTCTGTGACTGAGTGGTCAAAGTCCAGCTAACGCAGCCAGTCCTGTAACTCTTTCCATGAGATATCACAGTGAGAAGATATCAGAGGAAATTAACATACACACTAGCTCTGTAACAGCATAATTTAGTTAAAACGACAGTTTGTAATGACTTATGCTGATTTATTTTCTTTAAAAAACAGTATTAGTTATTAAATAATCTGGATTTAAACAGGTTCAAGGTGCATTAACAAAAACGAGTCACTCTCTTTCAGCTTCCTCAGAAAGCTTTTTTATTCAGATTCAAATTCAGAGTGAATGCAACAGCTGTTCCATTGCCAGTCTGTAAAAGAATCCCTGAGTCAGAATTAACTCGGTTCAGTGACTGTGCAACAATGCACATCATGCAAAAAGTAATGACTACAGTTTTACACTGTAAGAAATCATGATTAATTACAAAGTCATTGTTTGAAAAATGCCTCATAAGCATCATCTATGACTAAGGGTCCACCCTCAGGAGCTTTCATTTCAAGTTAGGAGTCGCTAAGGGTATTTACAGCTCAAAACATAAAAACTGAGATAGTGTTGAGCATCACCTTTGCAGATAACTTTGGAGACAATACCCAAAAAAGAGGCCAGCTCCACTATCTTCTTCTGCAGTAGCTTTTTCATCAGCCGTAATTGTACATTTGGTAGTAGCCTCAATGCATGGCCTGTCATTCAAAAGATCTATAGCAAAAGAACAGCTAGGTACATTTCTGTCATTTCTAAAAGTGTATGTGACATTCATCATTTACATTATATACATTTTTCAATTTATACAGTCTCTCAGCACACTGGCACACTCATTGTGTGCCTTTGTGTCTCAAAGGTCCTGTGGAGAACTAATGGAGAGGTGGTGAACTTGTAATGACAAATGAGAAATGACGGATGCTGGTTGTGCCTCTGTGGAAACGGCTGTGTGAATGAAGGAAGAAATGAGTGAAATAAATGGTGTGTGTAGATTCAGCTGTTCTTCCTCTGGTATCACACTGTGCTAAAGTCACATTACATAATCTGCAGTGTGTACAGAGAAACCCACCCAAATCCAAATAAATCAAGAGTATGAATCACTTTGTGATTAAATTCTTTAATATTCTTAATTGTTATAATCGAAGAAACAGATACAAATAGACTTAGAAAAAAAGACATAAATAAAAGCTGACTCAAGAGGTGCCACTAAACTGAATTACCTTCAAGCTGAGAAAGGTCATGTATCAATTTTCTGACGCTATTTCATTCCCATCAAGCACTCTGAACACACACAAAAAACAGACCATAAGTTACAGTGGGATTTTCTTTGCTGAATTAAAAAAACCTCCAGTGTAAGAAAACTTTCAAAGAAATGTTCGATCTTCTCCATATCCTTTTGCTCTGGATTATACTCTTCACTGAATGCCTACCTGCAGAAGGGGCGGACTGTACTAGCATGTGATGCTGCATGTTGGGATTAAATAGAAAGAGGAAAGATAGATCTTAAAAAAAAAAAAAAAAAATTAAATCCTTGAGGCTAAGACCCCAAAGCTTTTACCTTGTACAGACAATTGAGGTAATCAAAGTATCACAAGGTAATAATGTGGAAAACTTATGAAGAAAGCTGTTTAAGCTTTATACCTAAGAGCAGATTTTCTCATGACATCTTTAATCTTAATGTTTCAACATTAGAAACCTTCGCAGCTGGGTTGCCAGCATGCTATTATTGGAGGAGAGGACATTTTTTTCCCTGTTCAATTCCTCGCTACCGTGGGGGCTCAGACTGCATCTAAATATTCACACAAAACAAATGAAGCAGCACTGTCTATTAAGGCTTGCATGAATCTGTCCTGGATAAGATATCACTAGAACATAATGAAGTAGTGCCAAGGACTGGTATTTTGAACACTCTAAAGGGAACAAAAAATATCGCTGTTGAGGAATGATGACACAACAGCATCCGACAAAATGAAACTCAAAAAAATCAAAATGTTTTTTTTAATACTATAGGCGGCAGAGGATGTCTTGCTACCATTGTTTGCATTTGCGACCAGAAAATGTCTTTCATATTAAGAAGTGCAGCAGGCAGCACTTTAGAGTTTGGTTAAAAATAAGTTGAAATGAACAAACCACAGGTTGAATGACTCTATAAAGATACCGAAATGTACTGAACGATATCTGAGCGTGGGCGTTGCTGTGCCAAGCTACAGCAATAGCAAAACTTAAAGGGGGGTGGGGGGGGGCTGGCGAACACGTGGTCTATAAGCAGCTTATGTCAATTAGTGAGTGTGCAGTGCTGAGGAGGCCATTACAAACAACAGCTTCCCAGCTGACAACTTTATAGATACAAAAAAGCTGATTTTCAACACTTCACTCACTTCGGTGCTCTCAAAGCAGCTGATCACACTTGCTATTCCACTGTGCGCTGCTCTAATGGGAGTAAGTGGGTGAACACTGAAATCTGGTAAGGAAATAAAGCCTGGGGAAGGGGAAAGAGGTGGATGGTATTTTACAGGGGTGGCAAATGAGCAATCCCTTGCCTGAGCAAGCTTGAATTAAGGCAAAGGTTAAAACATTACTCCTGTACAGTTTAAATCTGGACAGCAAACAATGTGATCCTAACAGCTGCGAGGCTACATGAGGACAGTAGGTGGCTTGTTTCTCTAAGCTGATTCCACTGACTCAACACAACAGTGGCAGCAGCACTTCACTTCAAATATAATCTGACTTCCTTCACTGTGTACTGCATTTCAACTGTCAGGACAGGCGTCAGAGGAAGGTGTTAAGCTGAAACGTTTCAGTGTATGGACTGGCATTGCTGATCGAAATGAGATCACATTGAGGGATCAGAGATGGTCAAAATCATTCAGTCAAAATCATTGGTTCATCTTCAAAGTTGCATGGCGCCATGCATGCAAGTTTCTATTCGTGTGCAAGCGAGTGAAAATGGATAAAAAGAAATGAAAGAAAAAAACAAAAAAAACAAAAACAAAGTTGCCATAATGAATCGGAGGGGGTTGGTACTGCAGGCTGCCATTATGGGACCTGTAACAGATGGTAAGTATCCTTGACAAGGACAAGTTATCAGATTCAGAGCCCTTACTATAGTGTGTTAACACAGACACCAGCCTCTCTTCATTTTTGTTCCTAAAAACTGCGGTGCTCCTGTCTCTGCTGCTGAGCACAACTTAGTTGACACCAGGAACTTATCTTGATTAAAAAAAAAAAAAAAAATATCACTTCTATCAAGATGTTTCGCTTTAGCCCATTACACACAGAAGTTTTAGGGCCCAGCGTCCAACAGCAGAGACAGAATAAACATTTAAAAGTAAAAACCCAACAAGTTAAAATGAACAAGGGAACCAGGCTGGGCCTCAAGGCACTGGTTCCCATTACAAGTCCCAGTTAGCAAAAGGAAGGAAGGAGACGTACTGTATGTCACATGAAGCGGTTGCTAAGGTGATCTGCCTCAGCCTGCTGTCGTAGAAACATATAACCTCAGGATGATGGTTAAGATTAAAAAGATGAGCTACGGATAGGCTTGTGTTCTGGAGGCGCGAGGATGAGCGGCTCACCTCTTTCCCCGGCTGGCTTAGGACTGGAGAATGAGACAGGAAGTCGAGGCTGGTAGTGTCAAGCAGGACATGGACTAGTTTTGCCACATGGGGCGAGGTGATTGGCTGTCTGTGTGACCTCAGAGGGGTCAGGACCTGAAGCAAGGGAGTTACCAGGGGAAATTTAAGGGGACTTGGCGGGGGACGGTGCGTAGCTGGGTTGATTAAGGGGCAAGAAGCAGGGGCATACAGTACTGCTCCTCCCCTTCTTGTAGACTAATTAGTCCTTGTGTTCTCTCCTACTGCAGAGAGCGAGGTCCACCGACCCTCTACACTCTCTCTCCCTCTACTGTCATTATTAATATCTCTAACTCTGGTCTCTATGTTTAATGGTTTGGCCCCCTGCCCGGCCTACTGACCGACTCGACAGTAGGCGGGGAATGGAGTGGGGTGGGGTTGGGGGACCACAGGGCGACCGTACAGAAACCGCCGCACACAGAGGGGGTGACAGGGTCTAGTTTTGTTTCTTGGCCTCCTGGTTGCCGTAGCTCGAGCCCGTTTTCTTCACCTCGGTAACACCTATGAGGCGGCGGATTGCTATGGAGGCTGGAGAGAACACAAAAGGGGGAAAAAAGGGAATGGGAAGATTAAGGAGGGCAATTGAAATGTCAAACTACATGGAACCTAAGCAGTTTCGAGCAGTTATTGCTGAAGTGGGAGCACTTAATGAATGCAAATGTGTTTTTTTTTGTTTGTTTGTTTTTCAGCTGAGGTCAGAAGTGCCACTGTCAGCTTGAGCCGTTCTCTAAGGGAGGGAGCTGCATCGTTTCCATTTTAATGGCAAGAGAGTTTACCTACCTACAATGAGGAAGAGAATGAAGCCGATAATGAGGAGGGGCGAGCCGCTGACGGCTACCCCGCAGGCAAAGTTGATGAGTGGCGAGAGAAGCAGGGTGGCCCAGAACAGAAAGTTTAGCAGCGTCCATGGCCGGCGATGCGGGATGATGGTGGGCCCGGGGAAGCTACCCTCTTTGTGGTAGTGCTCCTGTAGGGCATCCTGAACAGGAAGAGGAGGTTTGGACTTTAGTAACTGATTAACCAACTGAAACCTCTCAGTTGATGTCTGATCATGTATGGTTCTATTTTGTCTGATCTGGAATGACAATAACATCTTTAAAATGCCTTCTACACCTGCATTAACGTGTGTTCTGGATGATCAGACTATAGATAGAAGAAATTCTGGTGTAAATCCACCAAAGATACATTGAAGATATTATCACCCAAACAACCTGGGAATGGGGTGAAAGATGCATTTGGCTGCATTAAATTGGTGTAACTCATCTCCAATCTGTGTGCAGAAGTTACATGAACAGAAGTAAATTTTTGCACGTCGATCCTGTTTGGATTGCCATACAGAAGAAACAGCTCAGAGAATGACATTTGTCAAAAATGGACTGTGTATGCTAGAAACTCATTGTGATGTCAGGTGTAAATGTAAGGGATCCTCATGGAAAGGCATTTCTAGCTTTGCAATCTCCTTGAAATGCACTGCAACTTAGTAAGTGTCTTACCAAGCCTATATTTGTGTCCATTTTTTGTGTTGAATTGCTTATAATTTATATCACTATTGATGGTGTGTAAATTTGTTTGTGCAGTATCCTACCTTCTCTATTTCAGCTGTAAATGTAATTGACTACATCAGATTTAAAACCTAAGCTGGGTATGAGAGGCAATTTCATGGACAAAAGGCCTAAGAGTGGGATTGTCCAAAATCTATGATAAATGGAGTTTTTATGTACATCTTCTTGCATTACATGAAGTAACCACTATAATACATCATCTTCCAGTAAGTAAAAGTAATGTGATTTTGACTTAAAATAAATACTGTACTTTTTTGCATTTACTGTTAAATAGGTGTACATTTGACATGTGACTGGAGAACTGGGTAAAAAGTTGAAAGTCATTTTTTAAATTTCATCCTGATTAACTCTTCTATCTCATGAGATACCCAACAATATCATAAGACGTGTGGCAGCAGCTGAGCATTTTTGACAAAGATCACCCCTAATATTTAATGAGATGACGGTAGATAAAATGGGTTGCTTTCACTTCCTCTTCCATGCATGACAGACAAAAAAAAAAGAAAAGAAAAAAAAAAGACTAATTTTCATTCTGAGGAAACTTTATCATGCAACATGACAGCTATATTAACCATCTGCAGCCTGCACACTACCACATCATCTATGCATGGTGTTCAGCGTTACCTTCTCCTGGTAAAGCTTGTGGAGCCAGTTGGCACACTCTTTCTCATCGTCTGGGATGTCCTCTACAGAGAACCGCCTGGGTGAGAGGGAGGAGGACACCAAAACAAAATCATATCATAACAGTGCTGAGGAGTAGTTGTAGTTCTGCTGTAGCAATCTCTGTCCAGCAGAGGACGACATCAGCTACCGCTCACTTCCACTCTGCACCAAAACCAGCTACCTGGTACTTTCTGTCCTGAGTGATTTTGGCCTCTGTGCCTGCTTTAAACTGCGCTACACTGGCAACAGGCAATTCAGATATGTTTTAAACTGGCTCTCTCCTTTAAAACATGTTATAATTAGCAGGCTATTGTTCCCAAAATACTAAATATTCTGGGTTATTGTCCTCTACTCAGTTTTGACTGAAAAGTGGAAATTCTGTAATTCTGTGTATCAATCATGCTCTCAAGGACAAAAGACGTGCTTTTCCTGGCCCTTTTTAAAAGGGCATCAGCGGCTCCAGTGGCAGCCCATCTGTCTCTGTCTCTTGTTCGGCTCTTTGCTCTAGGCATTAGGAGAACTGCCCTGGCCATCACAAGGAGTTATTGTTCTGAGACCATAAATGCGTCGGGCTTGAATCCAACATTTTGAGCGATCTCGCCTTTGTTACAGCACAAAAATGCACTTGGTGGCAAGCCAAGAGGTTTAAAATACATCATCAGTCTCCATTTGAAGAAACTCACGAGGGCTGGCAGCCTAATGCATCATCATTATTATAACTGTTTGATGACTCACAAGTCAATGGACGGTATCAGTGGCACCCACCTCACACTCATGTCAGCTTTGTATTTCTTGCCATTGACGATGCCCAGCAGAGTGGGAGTTTGCTTGTCTTTAAAGTTGAGGGTCACATCATAAACAGCAGTTACTATAACAAAAAAACAACACAATACCAGATCAGAATCAAAAGTTGTGTGTTTTGAGGATACTGGAATAATCTACTATCTGTGTGTGCGTCACCTGTGCCCTTGAGACACTGTAGTGTGGTGGTGAAGCCTTTGGTTCGGGGTAGGAGGTGGTATTTGAGTTTGGGCAGGCCTTTACTTTCTGCAACCTGCATACTGATTTGATGCTTCTTCTCCGTAAAGCGGGTGCCCTCGCAGTACAGGAGAAACTATAGAGGGAGGAAAAAAGTGTGTTAACACACGCACGTGCATATACACCTTTAAAAAGATCCACACATGCTTGAGGTGACCTCCTTTCTCTTATCCCATCCGCTACCCTAGTTTTGCTAGGTTGAATTACAGATCAAATGCACCTCGCTGAAACACTACACTAAATTTAAGTCACTATCTTATCTCGATGTCTAGGTCTTAAAGTGGGTGTGTGAATTTTTAAGTATCTCATAAAGCGCGACTCGATGGTTTGTGTGACCACAGGACACCTTGTCATCGCACTGTCTGAGGTACAACTTTAAGGATAATCAGATCAGCTGCTGATCTGCCTAATCTCGCCTGGCGAGCCGGTTAAAACTCACAGTGGAAATTTGGGCTGGGTGCGACACTATGTGTTTCACACCTCTGCGACTATTAGGAGCCAGTCCAGAGTCACACTGACCAATATATGCTGAGTCGAGTCCTTCCTTCATGTGGAACAGTGCTGCGAACCTTCGCCAGGCAAGACGCCCTGAGCATAAACGCCTTATTTCCATACAGGGAGGAAAAAAAATGAGCTGTTTTGCATTCCAAAGTGCAGCGGGGTGACACTTTCTTCGCAACATTAAAGCACAATGGAAACATTTGAGTTCAGTTCATGAGGCTTTACAGGGAAAATAAAGGCAGTCTCCCACCAAGCTATTTCAAATACAGCTGGTGCACTTGACAGATCTTGACCTGTATAATATCAGTGTGGAGATCAACTGAGGCAAGAGGAACTCAGTGAAAGGGCAGCAGATGGGTTTCCTCATACAGTGGCGGGAGAGTTTCTTTCACAAAACCCTAGGAAATGAACCTGAATGATTCAATAAGTGAACCACTTGATCTGCATTGTGCTTGAAGATTCCCATGGGGAAACTCAGTCCAGCTTAGACACTATAAATCACTGGGATGATGCACTGAAGGGACCAGATACCAGTCTTTTGAAAGAATATTGCACAGACCGGGATAGAGTTGACTGACTGCAGACAAACAAATCTTCCAGGAACAAAGCGTGAAATCACACTGGCTCAAGTGAAACGTGCAATAAAATTATAGGAAAATTTAAGCAAATGACACAACCCTGCAACTCACGCACACCAGAGGCTGTACCTACCCACATAAATTCGGGGTAGTCTTTGAGCCTGTCCAGTCCTGCGAAGACAGTCTCTCTGTCCTCCTCCCATTTCCTCTTGCAAAACACAATCTCCAGGAAGTACCAGGTCCAGCCAATCAGAGGCACCTTTAGCAGCTCATGTTTGGCCAGCACCTTCGAACTCTGGTTGGGGTGAGTGGATGGAACGAGTTAAATGGAGCGAATTTCTAATCGTCAGCTTTTCTTCAACCAGACGGTCAATTAAGGACAAATTCTTGTTCAGATTAAGTGGACCTACATGCAGGCTAGTAGCTCGTATCCCTGCCAAGCATTTTATTCCAGCTAAGATGTCTGAATGCATTCTCCAACCCTGATCACAAATACCCCTACATAAAAAGCTTAAAAATTGGGCATCCTAAAAATGAATAAGATACGAGTCACTGATACAAACTCAGAAATTAGATGAGGCTTCACTGTATAAATTAATGAAAAAGTAATGAATATAGACAAAGTCTGTCTTCAACCATAAATTTGCCTCATCTCCTCTTATCATCTTACACTTATTTAACCTGACAGGGCGGGTCAAAGCAAAAAGGCAAAAAAAAAAAAAAAAAAAAAGGATTTAATGGCTGGTGACATTTTTGAAGCACTGGAAACAGACTGAGTCACATTTTTTGGCACTATACTGACCCCCAGAACGCCAAATCTTTCACACATGGTCCAGCCGCACAGGAAGTCAATCTCGAAGTTGTGGTTGAGGATAATGATAACGTGTTCCTTGCCGAATTTGTCCACCGTGGCCTGGTCGGTGTAGAGGGTGCATTCTGTGCCCGACCACCACTCCAGCAGCATCACCAGCTCTGCCAGCAGACGACACACACCATCCAGGTTAGAAATGCACCAATACCACTTTATCACCTCTGATACCTAACAGAAAACTCGACTTCAAAGTAATAATCACTGATTGATATTAAACAGTGAATCAGCCTACACCATATCCAGTTCATAAAGCTTATCCATTTGCTCTTCTAAACACTTGATGTCTGAGAGTAGTAGTCAATAAACTACTAACCTATTCACCAAAATTTAGTCTAAATACACAGTTGTCAGGAATAAATAATCACTACATTTCCATAGCTCATTAATATCAGAGATCAAGTTTTTACCCTCACTAAAGATAAGTTATAATCACTGCTGGCAGCCACAAGCTATAGACATGAAAGCACTGTAAAACAGAAGTAAAGCTGGATAATATCTTAATTTGCAAATACATGAAAATAAGATTATCTGCACCAAATTACATTATTTTCAGACTTTGCAAAGCAAAACTGGTACTCAGGTGGAGTTCTACTGGTCTCATGCAAATCCACAGTGAACTCAGATGTGTTGGTGTGTGTTTGACTAGAGATGTCCCACAAATTTGCCATTAATCAAAAATATCAAACTGCCACTACACCAGCTACACCTCTGCTATACTACACTGCAGAAGTCATCCTGAAAGAGAAACAGAGAAAACTGTCTCTTACAAAAGTTACTTGAGCATCAGGCTGCCACTAACACTTCTTTAACTTCTTTAACTAGCAAGATGTACATTTACATTTGGTTTGATTGACACAGCTAATTGAGACAGCTAATGTCATTTAAGTTTAATGTAATTTCATTATATCTGTTGGTTTGATTTTGTCTTCACATGCCCTCATACCCTGTGCATGCTGTTAAGTTTCTCTAATTCCCAGAAGAAGCTGTGGACTCATGCTGATAATAGCATTGTTAAGAATCAGCAAAAACATGAAAACAGATTAGTGACAACAGAAATTGTATAGGAACTGAATACTTGAGTTTGTCATACTCATACTGAACTGCTAAATTAAATATTATACCAGCTTGCAAACTGGTTGAATGCTGGATCCTGATCATACAACCAAAGATTTGCAACACATTCAGGCTTCTGCAGCCAGCCCCTATCCGTTCAGCGAAAATAGACATAGGTCTATTATTGAATAAACCAATGCAAAATTTCTACTTTTAAGGCACAACTTGAAATCGAATGCAGTGGCTTGGAGCTGAGTGTGACTATCACTAAATCAGTCCTGCAGTGATAATTTCAAATTCAGTTTCCCAATCAAAATTCAGTTTTCTTCATTCAGATTCAGGGCACAAGGAACTTTTATTCCCCAACTGACACGTGGAAGGTGGCTGCCTCCTCCCAGACTGACCACAGTGGTTTAACACTCTTGTTCATCTTCTTTTTTTACTCTCCCCACTTGGTGACAGAGCAGGAAATCTTGTCGTGAATTCTAAGCCTGGGCATGAATGTTAGCCAAAGCCTTTTAAATAAGGTTTATCAACTAAACATTTGAACAAATATATATGTGTGTGTGTGTGTGTGTGTGTGTGTGTGTGTGTGTAAAGGTATGTAAAGGCTTTTCAGACTGGTACTGATGTTGGTGGATTTGATGTGAAGTATGCATGCAGTGTGGTAAATGGGCTAAAACATGCAAAAAGGGAAAAAAATATCAAGTGACTGCATTGAGAGAAATTCAATTAAACAAATCCATTTTTTTTTTTAAATTTGACAACCCATTCTGAGCATTACAAATTCAAATTTATGCCATTCAAATGCAATCTGCGCTGCAGCTAATCTCTTCCCATTCAGAAATCCCCTGGTGCAACTCATGTAATGCTTTATTCATGCTGTTAGCGGGGGCATTCTAGTAAAACATACCTGATTAACTCACTGAGCTCCTAAATATCAACGTTTACTGTGGCAGGGACTGACATGGCAGTCCTTTCTATGAATTCACCCTGGTTGTTTTACCCAGTTAATGAGTAGAAATGCCTGAACAACCTCACTGGAGACAAAATTCTGTTAAATCTCAGGCTGCGGAAGAACTACCAACACTGTTACCACATTTTAACCACTCTGCACACTTTTTATCCTGCTGAGAAAATAACACCATTTATTAATCCATTCAAGTACAATTCTAAGTTAAATCCTTTCACCACTAATTCCAGTACAATCAAAGCGGAAGTAAGCAGTTGTTCACCCAAACACTTTGCTTATGCTCTGCAGAAGTACTTCCTCATGTAGCAAGCAGGTTGCAATTGCAAAAATAGCCCAGCAGTAAGATAAACTCAGTGTTTGGGTGACTATTAAAACCACTTTAAAATTAGTTAATAAGTTACATAGAGAACCTGTTCTGTATGGCTGGCTTTGTCATTGTGTGTTCATGGAATTTAAGACAGCACTATATTTTGATCATGGCAGTTGAGATCTAATATTAATCTAACAGATACAGTAAGCCTCGACAAAACTGGTTTCTGCAACTATTTTACTCATAGAGCAGATGAAGGTAGACAACCAAGTGAAATTTCAAAATCCCCGTGCAAAGGTTGCTACAAGACTGTCCAGGTATCAAAGTGAAATTTATGGTATCGTGATAACACTTAAGAATCATCTACTCACGGCTCCAGAGGGAGTAGGAGAGCCGGCAGTTGATTCTGCGGTAGAGTTGCTTGTTGATCGGCCAGAGGATGCAGGTGCAGAGCTGGATGAAGTTGATGATGAGGCCGCTCACCACGAACACGAAGCCCATCAGCAGCTGCAGGATGAACAGGCTCTTCAGGTAGGCCAGCAGAGCCATGGCTGAGGAGCCCGGAGAGCTGAGTAGGCTCCTCTCCACACACACTACGACCAACCTGCAGATACAGACAGGAGGCAGGAATAAACAGATGAAGCTGTGCTCGGTCTCTGGGAAAAACTTCAGTGAAGAGTATGGAGAGTGGGAGGGAAGAGACAGGATGGAGAAGGAGGAGAAAGCATGCGATTCAGGAAGACATCAAGGTTTCTTACCACGGTGGGATCCTTTTACAAGCCTCGCTTACACGGCCCTTCAGCCAGTATTACAGACCTGAGAAAGACAACAGAGGAGGCGTCAGTGTGGAAGCAGCAGCAGAAGTGAAAAAATACCTCAAAAAAGAAAGTTAAAAAAAATCTAGAGTGTTTTTTTTTTGTTCAACAGGTTAATTTTGTTAGCTTCAACTGGCACACGACAAGAACAAATAGCGTCTGTCCATATTTACCAGAGTGGGAAATTACCACGAGCCAGCAGGCAAATGCTGTCAGACTCAACCACTTTGGTAATGAACAGGCATTGAAAGGCTCTGGTCTAGTCTAAAAGTCAGAGGTATTAGTAATACTGGGAACATGTTTGGTAAATTTTGGAATCCATCTGTTAGATTTTGCTTTGAGGCTGCCCTGATGTTGACCGGTCAAAAAAAAAAAAACAAGTCTACATGGTTGTGCCTGTGAGCTGAATCTGTGCCAATGTGCCCGTCACAAACAATACACATGCGTGTTTGTGTGCTGCCAGACAAAGCAGACACTGCAGTCTGTCAATGCAAGTGTGTGCTCGTGTGTGTTGGAGAGCGCAGCAACTGTCTGTAAAACATGCTCGTTCACAGTGAGTCACTGCGCCTGAACACAGCTTTGTAAGCCAGCCCTCTGTTATTACCGCCTATCAAGCTTCATTTATCTCAACCTGTCCAGTCACCTAAAACCCGATTTGCCTTTTGTGGTCCTGTCTCCATTACATGTCTCTCATTGGGCCTCCCATCTGCTTTCTTTCATCCCCTCTTCGGCCTGTTTTGTCAAGTGTCCACGGCTGCAACCGTGCAATCAGCTGGCATCCACCGTGCGCACAGCGCCACACACGGCGAATAACCGTGTCAGCAAATCAGGAGAAAGACTTTCTGCTGTTTCCTCGTACAGCGACCACGTGTGGGACACAGTCTGCCAGATAGAACAAGGAAGATACAGAAACACTGCGCGCCTGTGTGTCACAATCACATAACGGTTCTTGACACCAGACCCTAAGGAGTACAGTTTGCACGGCGTCCATCCTGGCTACAAGTTTCTCCACATCTTTTTCTTTTTTTCACATTTTCCAGCAATCACATTCTGAGTGTGTGGGTCTCTGAATGCTTAGTCTGACAAAAAACATGGAACATGGCATGGAATACTAACATAGCGGACCAAAAATATATTTGCACATGGCCGTAAATATTTGAACTACACTGGAGGTGCTTTGTCACATCTTAAAAAAACATTAACCTGCCTGCAAATATGACCAAGCGGCAATCTAAGACTCCTCATGTCCTATCTAGCTTTCTAAATATATTTAACAGCCAGGTCTGAATCATAGATTTCAGATCCTCCCTCCCAGATCCTCCTCATGCCTTAAAATAAGCCACATGGTTAACACAGAGACCATTCACCGCCATGATATCAATCCATCTCAAACACTGCAACACAATACACACTGAGAGGAAAACTGGCCTCCATGTGAATGAAATAAAAACTTTTGTCCACATGCACACTACTTCAGTTTTATCTCCTCAGCTCATGATAAAAGTCTCTGGAGTGGCGTCACAGTGCAGTGTTGAAGTACTCCAAGGTGTGTGTGTGTGTGTGTGTGTGTATGTGTCATGTGCCATCTGCTGGTTCTGATTATAAGCCCGAAACCTGTACAGCTGGCCCCAGCAGTGTCTGTGTCTTCTAGGTCTGCATTATGTTACAGCCGTGACCCCTGCTCCCAGAGAGTGTGACTCATAGAGCTACAGTTACAATATTACACATACCAGTCATGGCTGCTGTAATGCTTTTGGAAGGGTGGTAAGTAGACAACCTAGTAAATGTCGTCTGCAATTTGTTTTTGTCAATCGGCCAGTACGGAGAAACAGAAGTAGGAAAATGTGTTACGGCTCAGAGAGACAAAGTCTGTGGAGGGCAGTGGGGGAAAGGTTGGTAAATACAAGTTCCTTGAAAGTTGCTCAACATGCTGCCACAACAGCAACCGACCTGAACTCTTCACATTGAAAGTGTTTGACAGCAGCTCTCCGCCCTCAGAGACAAAAGACACAAGATCAAATAAAACTCCAACAGGAGGGCCTGGGCAACAGCCATGCCTGGTGGAGATGACAGCTATGATGCAGTTTCAACATGCGTTTTAATTGTTAATTTAGGAAAGTTTTTTTTTTCTTCTTTTTTTCAATTTGTACATTTTCTGCAAAACTATGAACTGAGACGAAGATGAAGAAATGAAAACTGGAAATTAAAAGATTAGGTTTATGTTTGCTGTGATCAAAACTACTTGATTTTGTCAAAGCCTTTCTAAGTGTTTGGTAGACGAGTAGCGCTAACACTAGTAGTTGATTAGTCAATCAATAGAAAAATAATAATTTTGATAATCGATGTTTTTGTCATTTAGCAAGTAAAAATCCCAAACATTTGCTGAATACAGCTTCATTAATATCACTAAGATTTGCTTACTTTTCTCATTCATATGACTACTATGTACTTCATTATGTTTTGTTTTTTGGCTGCTGGTCAGACAGTAAGCAATCTGAAGACATTGCTATAAGCTCTGATAACTTCCAATGCACGTCATTGTTTTTTTGTTTGTTTGTTTTTTTTGACACTTTATGGGCCAAATAATTAGTTGATTAACTGCAAAAGCCATAGATTAACTGGCATTAAAAATAATCATTGAAGCTCTTAAGACAAGCGCATATTTGTCCAATTTAATTCACAGTAAAATCTTACAGTAAAATTCTCGGCTACAGAACAAAGCCACCACACCGCTGTTGTTGAGTGCTTTGATTTGGCTCATCATGTAAAACTCAATTTGTGGAAATGGTACCTGATTTAAGAAAAAAATAAATAAAATAAGCAATGCAAGAAGCCAAACGGTTCCAAACAACTGATTAAAAAAATGAGAATTTTTTAAGGTTAATAATATTTTGGACGCCATTATATGAAAAGTGGAAAGAGAATCAAATTCTATGATGAAATAAGTCAGCGGAGCTCTCTCAAAGAGCTGAGGCCTCCAGACATCAACAGGAACATGTGGTTGTGCTGCCATAGCAACAAATCCAGATGAAAAGGATCCATATGGCACAATAAACTTAAAAGGAAGTGGCCCACTGTTACAGAACTATATTACATGTTCTGCTTTCATCATATGCTAACATCTCCCACTTTGTTTGACAGTTCATCTTGATCAAAAACACAAACATGACCTGCCACCAAAATCAAGCTTTTGACTGGTTATACAAGTACCAGCTTTGGGCTATTGTAACACGTCAGTGTATGACTTCTTTCATTTCTGCCCTTTTCTACACAAGGATGTTATACATTATATGCTCGTTAACCTTGTGTTAAATGGCTTATAACTAATTCTATGTTGTTAATATCAAAGTCATTACTCCACTTTGGCAAAACTTTAAGTTTAGTATTCAAGCTAGGCAGCTAAAGCTTGTCAGGTGGATTCTTCCAGCAGAAAAAGACTTTGAGTTTATAATGCAGTCTGCATTATAAACTCAAAAACTGTCTTTTTTTCTTTTGCACCCAAGTGATTTGATCAAAATGTCCAAACCCCAATTACCACAGTTTTTGGTGTTATTTTGTCATTTGGATTACAAGAAAATAGGATGTCAGTTGTTAGTCAATATCCCTTCAAATTTCAACAGCCTCCCATGGCAAGCAGTAGTTCCATGGAGGAACCACACCGGAGGCCCCGAAACTGAGTGTGAACACCTGTTCAGGAACTGTGGGAGCAAGGGCCTGCCTGTCACCCCTCTCGGCCCAGGGAAAAGATTAGAGACGCTGACTGGGTTAAAGCTGCTTATGGCAGGACAGCTGCCTCTGTTCTGCATCACCTGGATATAGCTTCTCTGCTAACAAATCCAAATTACTGTGACTTGCTGGGAGCGACTGATATGAGGAAAGACCATCATGAGTCTTAATGGCCACCATTTAAAGGCTGGCAAACTTAAGAACACACCTGTGAACAATCACTTTTTTTTAATCTAAAACTTCATTTCGCTGGTGATTTTAACATTATACCTACACAAAGTGAGACCTATTTCCTCATCCTTCCTTCAACTAAAACTGACCAGATCCATGCTGGCCTGCCCTTGCCAGAGGCCGACCTAGATCCCCCGAGTCCAACTTACCAGTAGGCGTAGTAGGCCATTGCCATGATCACCAACGCCCCACAGATGCCAGTGAAGAGCATCACAGCACTCTGGTTCAACATGGTGGCTCTTGATATCACGCCAAATTAAAACCAGAAAAAAAACTAAATAAAAGGCCTCGCAGAAGAGCAGATATTCACAGGGTGCACTGCTTCATAACCATGATAATCCCACAGATGGAAAGAGGGAGATTACGATGATGACAGCAAGAATACAGCCAGATCCCACTGGTGGAACTGCCCAATCAGCAGAACAGTGGATTGCAGACCACAGAAATCTCTTTCACCATAAAAAGAGCCAAAGTGGGTGGATTTCCAATGAGGAACCAAAACAGAATCACCAAAAACTTCAGAGGCCCAGTGTAGAGTCTCACAAGGGTAAGCTAATGAATACCGGGCAGAGCGGAAGATGGCTCGCTTCTGGAAGGAGGGAGACACACATGTAAGCAGTATGTTACATGCATTCCCCTTCTCTAATCCAGTGGATTAGATTAGTCCTGATTAGCAGGCTACAGGCACCCTGGATATGTCACACGATGTTACCATCAACGGAAAGGAGGGCTGGGCTCTCTGGCACTGGGGCGGAGTTAGTAGAATGGCACCTGTTACGCTAAAAGGGCTAATCACATGGTGCCAATCCTGGACTCACCTTGCCATTGGCCACCTGTTGGTGTCATTCAGCATGGCACAGGAGGAATGACCTCAAAGCTGGGTTATATAAAATAGTACTTGGACAACCTTTAAGTGTTTCCTCAATTATTTGTTGTGCTATGTGTCTCTTCAGTTAAAATGTGATGGGGAGTAAATTAACTCAGAGCAAAGAAGCAGATGATGAGCTAGTGACTGTTCACATAATGGAGACTTATTCTGAAGACCGTGTTTTGGCTTGGCCACACAAAAATGGCAAACAGGGCTAATGGAAAAGCTAACAAATACCTCTGGGTTATTAAAACAGAGTCAGCATCATATGTGGTTTGCACAAGCTGGCAGAGAGAGAGGCAGAAATAAACCGTCAAGCCAGTACAGAAGCAAACGGATGAAACGGGTCAAAGAGTCCGGTCCTAAGGCCGTGCCACTGGGCCTTAGAACTGAAAATGAATGGAGATGAGAATACATCATGATGGCTGGACCTTGAAGGTCACTTGATTTCCAAAGCATGAAGAGCTCTGGACCTTAAACATATCACAGCATACATGCAGACACAGCTGTCCAGTAACTGTGGCAGCTTATTTCACACTTATTCACTAATCAAGAAATGGATATATTTCAGAAATTACACCCACAAATTAGGGCTGCACAATATGGACAAAATTTCATACCTGGTTATTTATGCCAAATATCTCAATGGCAATATGATATATGATATGACTATGGGTTCACACTTATTTTAAATTTTAAGTGTAGCAACAGTGAAAATTAAGCATTCTTCAAAAAAAATAGCATAGCAAATGGATGTAGAAAATGCAGTTACTTTGCAAAATATTTTATTGATCAGAACAGATCAATCACTGTTTTAGGCTGTATTAAAATAAAAAAAATAAATAAAAATCAAACATTTTGCTGCAACCCCTGCTTCAACACAATGCTTCAACAATATTTGAAGTGTAACAGTGAAAATTAAGCACTCTTCAAAATACAGCATAATAAAAACCAACTGCATGCAGAAAACGCAGTTACTTCAAACAATTTTACATCCTCCTTCCTAAACCCAAAATATTTCCAACCTAGATGAGTGCACTCAGTAGAGAGCAGATCTGCGCTGTGTGTTGGAGAAGCACAGTGTCTACATACAGCAGACAGTTGTTATTGTTTTGTGCCACAACTGGTTGTAGAGATGGCTGTGATCTTGTCCCTCATCTATCTTTTTTTTTTGTTACAGTGGTGAAGCATCAGCTGATTGAACCTGTTTTAACCCCCGCCTGTTGACAGATCCCATCAGACACTTTTTACAGTGTTGTTCTCCCGTGTGTCTGCTCTGTGTTCTGTCAGCCATGTGTTTTATAAACTCGCCCAGAAAACACAACGTCCTGGATTTTTTCATCCGCCATCGGAGCAAACACAGACACAGTAGGATTAAAAACAAACAAACAAACAAAAAAAAACAATAAACAAAAAGGCCTATTAAACTCACAAGTCCAATAATTTGCGGAGAGCAAGAGAGAGAGAGAGAGAGAGAGAGAGAGAGAGAGAATTAATGAATGGAGCAAATGCGACCAAAGGCATAATCTCCTGGCAGAGATAATAACAGAGGAGGTTTCTTTTTCTCCACCAATCACTGACCTTGTCTTTTTCCGCACACATCTCCACCTCTGAATTCACACCATCTTCTCCTCGCTCAAGGCGCTGGTTTTACCTGTACATGCAGGGCGGATGTGACGAGCGGGGTTGGGGTGAGCGCGAGAAATTTGATATCGTCCATCTCGTTGTCTTTTGAGATATTAATTAATTAATTAATATTAATTTGAGAATTAACCATACGATAGGGCTGGGCGATAAAACAATAACGATAATTACCTTGAAATAAATTTTCCTCGATATGAAACTATGTCATGTTCAATAGCATGTTGACAGAACTCGTTTCATGCTTTGACAGACAACACGAACAGCCAATGGTGAGAATAGCGCCGCAACCAACCAATCATGTGGCTGGAACACAGCTACATAGCTACTGCACAGTAGGTTGATGCTAGGTGTGTTGATGTGATGGAACGTGAGCGCACGTGCTAGTGTGTTGACTGCTGCACTGAACAGTGCTACTGAAAGACAGGGTGAGACTGACCTAGAGGAAAACTCGAGCGACAGCGTAAGGGGCCGTTCACACAGAGGACGAATATATATAACCTCAACGGACACAGCCGCCAGCTCAAAAGACCAAGGAAAGGTCCCAGGAATTCGGCAGTATGGAAATATTTTGGCTATTTAAAGTCTGATAAAAAGCAGAGCAGAGCTTATCTGGAAATACAGCTGAATGTTCAGTATTGCACATTTTACTTGGCTCATCAGGTTTTGACAGAAAATAAATACTTTAACAAAAGATTTCTTCTGATATGTTCATCTTTCACTGAGGAGTAAAGGGGAATCTTTAAGCTTGACAAAAATAATGATTTGATTTATATCATGATATATATATCATGATATAAATCAAATCATTATTTTTGTCAAGCTTAAAGATTCCCCTTTACTCCTCA
>OMKZ01034430.1:0-11839 GCA_900302535.1 Neoniphon sammara | reverse complement strand
CACACACACACACACACACACACACACACACACACGCACACACACACACACACACACAATGTAACCAACACTTTCCCCCCGGCGGCTATGATGAGCCAAGCCGATTCATGTGGAAAATTGTTCGCTTCCTCCCAGCCCCCTTCAGCTCAAACTGATTTTTATCTGCGCTACATCCCTCTCATCCGCCTGATATCTCCTCCTCCTCCATCCATCCTCCTCGCACTGCACGTCTGCATCCCCAGAAAGAGAGAAAGAAAGAAAGAAAGGAATGGAGTGAAAGATGAAATACAAAATCATATTTCCCTCAGGACAACTCGCTTACTGAAAATATTTTTATTAATTTGTTCTCTCGCGACAACAGCTTTGACTTTGGCAGTCTAGATATGATTTTTTGTTAGCTGCTGAACATACATTTGATTTTCACTGCTGCTTATACATATACATGCTGTAAATAATAGGGAAATACGATCAAGTCAACAGTGAACCCACGATTGGTGTACATTTTTATTTATTTATTTATTTAGTTTCTTGTCTGTGATGTTTGGTGTGTGAGGCGTTGCTGCTTGAAGCTTGGGGACTTCCTGGCCTGGTGGTGGCGCTGTGGTCGGCCAATCAGGTTTATATTCAACATGCTGAGAGGTAACCAGAGGTAACCCGTCAAGGTGCATTAACACGTCCTTTAAAAAGCTTCGAATAAGGCTATGAGATGATGTTTGGTTCCTTCTCCATCAGCTGACACCATCTAAATAGTTTCCTGGCTGAACCTGTTTGGCTCATATGTTTTATTCAAAACGGGCCTTGATTTGGTGCAGTAATGGCAAAGTGGACCACAAATGCTGAGAGAGAGCGGTGTAAAGCTGGCCTCTCCCTCCTCCTCCTCCTCCTCCTGCTGCTCACACATCGACCTTCGAGGGGAAATTCAATTTCCACAGCTGATTCACGGAAAACTAAAGAACAGCGCAATCAGAGGAGAGTAATTTGAAGGACGGATGACAAGTTTTATTGCATGATTGAATTTACAGAAGAGTCTGGAATTTATAAAAGGCTTTGGGAATCAGACTCTATCAAGACATTATTGGCGGTGAAAGAGCTGCAGAGGTGGATTTCTTCCTGGATGTGAGTGATAAGAGCTACAGGCCTTCACACTGAAAGGAGAAATCTATATCTGGACATATTCCACGAGAACATGTGAGGCCTAAAACTGGGCCAAACAGAGACAAATGAACAACGGTCATTCATGTGAAACTCAGGACTGACGCTGACGGACACCTGAGATGCTGCAGGGATCGAACCTGTGACCTTGTAGTGATGAAGGTGATTTTCTGAGCAGAAGGTGATGGGAACATTAAACGTTGCTGACACTGAACCTGTGACCTTTTGTTTTACGTGACTGGCGAACGACGACCTCGCCCTGCCTCCCACCCGCTTCTGTCTGACATTAAACTGCAGCACACGAGCTCTTATTCTGGAGTTTCTTCAGGCACTTTCTTGCTTATTTTGTCATTTCAGGTCTTGCAGGTATATGTATAAATAGAAACAATTTGTCTTTCACCAGGGTTGCATGTTGGGCCTTTATCTGTGTTTTTTTTTTTTTTTTTTTAAGATAAAGCAGCACTCATAAATACAACAAGGAAGCTGTTTTCCCGGTTTTGTTTTGCCCCTCTAAGCATCCACCATCAATAACACGAGGTTTTCTGGTGCTATGGATAATTGCAGTAATTCATCATAATTGCTGGCGAGTTACATTAAGAAAGGCTGTTAGCAGGGTAAAATCCTGCTGCAAGTAGACTGATGACTGCCGACAGCTTACTCTGTAATGGTCTTATGTTTCCCTGTGGAGTAACCACAAAGGAAAAGTGGCGTAAGTGCACAGTAATACTGTGTTAATACAACTAATTCCCTACTGCCTCATGTTTTTAATTGCAGGTTTATCACATTCATTAATGTGCAAGAATGTTGGTTTTATTTATTTATTTATTTATTTTTTACTTTCATCACTGTGGTGTTTCTGCACTGCACTTCCCAGATATTAATATTGTCAGTCAAACAGCATGGGCGGGACTGATGTGTTTCTCCTTAGGTTTGCTGTTAATGGAGTTTCTGTAGTTTCTGCAGCTCTTCTTCTGTTTATTCTCAACAAATCACTGCTGCTGCTGCCTGAAACATAAAACACAGCACCTCCTGTACGCCCGAGGATTTGTCCCAAGAAAGAGCTGCCGAGTGCTTAGAACAGCAAATATGAAAGCACAATCATAATCTCAACATATGGTGTTTTATCAATCGGTAAGAGTAAAACATACATTTATTTAAAATGAAAATACCCCAGCTACTAACTAAATGTTTTGTCCAAGTTAAGCCACTTAAAGGGAAATTTATGTGAAAATCAGAGTTGAAGGGGTTACAGAAAAAATATACTTGCAGTACTTTTCCTTATTTTTACACACACATTCAGGGAAAGGTAATTGTAAAGCAGTCATGTAACATCCCTGGTGAACCCATGCATGGATTCTCTGCAGAAGTTGATTGGAAATGGTTTTAGAGATCATTAAGTTAAGATGGAGCAGGACACATGAGGCCCCGCTGTCCTCCAACAACATGAAGTCAGAACTTTGCCTTCTTTGTCTCACTATCTGTCTCCGTAACAAAGTTATGAATAATTATAGCCCTTTCAAAAATATTGCATCGACTACAATGGCAAGAACTTATGATAACGTTTGTGGGACAGTTGGGAACATACTGCGTGTGCTCATTCTGATAAGAGGAAAAATGGCGGCAGCACAAGAAAAAAAATACACATTTGTGATAATTCATTGGCATTCACCTCTTCTTCTTCTCCCTCTTCATCTTTTGTCTTTTATCTCTTTTTCTAGTTTTTTCCGTCTTTGCATTCTTACTTATTTCTCATCCCGCTCACTGAAAAAGGCAGAGCGAGGGAGAACGACACGTTAAGGGTGGAGCAAATAAAATGTCATTTTCCCTCCTTTGGTGGAGGATCAGCTTATCTTAAAGAGCTGCTAACCCACCTGAAAGAGTTTCATTAGTCTGAGTTTCAGTGTCACATAGTCTAAATGCAGTTTTTATGAGGCTTTTCTTCTTTTGGCATGTGTGAAGTTCTGAGGGAAAACACCACACTGTCATTTCTTTGGCAAAAATCTAAAGACTGAATATCATTATAAAATCTGAACTTTTGGCAGTTTTGATAGAAAATATTGACTTCCCATTTATCTGTCCAACCCTTCATTAAACCAGTAAACAGGCGCTGTGTGTCTGAAGTCATGAAGTTTGTTTCTGCACCGTCTGAGGTCAGATGAGCTCGGTGAACTCTGATCTGCTGTGGCAGCTGTCAAAAAGTCCCTGCATCTCACCTTGTTTTCTTCTTCTTCTGTGTTTTCTGTCTGTGTGCATCAAGCTACTCACTCACTTATTGTATGTGCAAAACTATACTGTTTTCTGTGGATGGGTGGGGTAGGGCAGGCACTTCAATCTTCAAGTTTCCACTTCAATCAATCAATCAATCAATCAATCAATCAATCAATCAGTCAAGCTTTATTTATAGAGCACTTTTCAGGCAAACAGATGCAATTCAAAGTGCTTCACATAAACACAGAGAAATAACATGTATATATAGAACAAATATATACATGCATGAGCTTGAGTAAAAGAAAAAAAAAGGAACTGTAAAATAAAATAAGGAAATAAAAGGAAATAAAGAGTGAATAAAATGAAAATTAAAACATAGGGTGATGGAACCACTCCTTACATAAAACCTGATGATGGATTCTAGGATTGTTGTTTTACTCTGCATTCCTGTTTGAAAGAAAAGGTCCCTGCATTTTGCCTCCAGCCTGCAACTGCCTGCGCTACAACAGCAAGAACCACTACAGCCTGTTTTTTTGTTTGTTTGTTTGTTTGTTTGTTTGTTTTCTCAAACATTGTAGACAGCATATGCATATTGCATCTCCAATAAACCAGCCTCTCATCAAGCCAGGTCATTTTTCAGAATAACTCAACATGGAGAGCATCAGTGCAGCAGCAGCTCAGTTGCATGTGTAGCCTAATGCATGGATTAAAATGAAGTATTTTCTGAAATCATGTTAAATGGTGAATTCAGTTGATGAATTGCTTGTCTGTATTTGAGTATTGCATTATAATTTTGTATGCTATTCATATATCTGACGTTTTTACATGCTTAAAGGCAACCTGTGACCAGAAAAATGAGAAAGAGGGCATAAGAATTTCTTCAGTGTGTTTCAGTTGTTATGTTGAAGTTTTGAAGAGAAATAATTCAACTCCACTTTCCACTCACAGTAAGTTTATGTTCCTGTAGCGCTACAGCTGAGCCACGATAAGGGCCAAGCTGACTAACCAACATTTTTGGATCAAAGCTTCATGTGGCCCGTAAAATCTTTGAATTTGAACTTAAATATATATAAAATAAATAAATAAACAAATAAAAAATTAACAATTTGAGAATTATTCAGTTTTTCACCCTAAAATTACATTAGTAGAAAAGCGTCTGAAATCTCATTTAGATCATTATGGGAAACAAAAAATCCTCATTCAAATTTATAATGATATTATGAGTAGTAGCAGTAATAATAATAACAAGAACAGAGCATTCATACATTCTTCAATCAAAATGATTTATTTGAGCTGTTCCAGGTTAAGAGCTAAGACAGCCCGGCTGCAGTATTTTTCGTCCCTTCTCCTCCTCCTGGATTCAGGTCTGAGCTCAAAGGTGAAATGGGATGTTCTCCCTGTAAAGGAAAACAAAGGAAGAAAAACAGCAGCACATCACCTTCCCATCATGCTCTGCTGCCTCTGTGGTGCCTTGACCCGCCCCTCGCTCACTCTTCACCTCTTCCTCCTGACGCACACCAGCTGCTGCTCGCTCGCCCTCTCTCTCTCTCTTGTCTTACCCTGTTGCACTAGCTGTCTCGCTCATTCCCTGACCTCTCTCTCTCTCTCTCTCTCTCTCTCTCTCTCTCTCTCTCTCTATTTTTCTCTCTCTCAAACAATCAGCACATCACATCCACACCACAAAGAGCTCTTCTTTGTCTGGCTAAACAAAAGGAATTCAAATCAGAGGACAGACCGTTATAAATTGCTTCCTCTTTCTCTGTGACAAATAGGGATAAGTGTACACCCAAGCACAGACGCACATGCATACACACACACACACACACACAGATTCCAGCCTGCGTGAGCTGTCTATTGTCTCTATTTACTCAGCCTAGCAGGTCCTGCTGTCTCATGACTAAGTGTGTTTTCTTGGTAAAGATAGCAGCGGTTTCGACCTGCTCCTTTACATGCATTTGACAGTCAAACTGAGTCAGTTGGTAAAACTAGTTTTGCGCTTCCATAAAGGCTGCAGGTCAGACTCGTGATTGGCCTGTGACAGCAGCACTGATCAGTATCAGCTGTCACATCAGCCACAAACTTCACAAACAGGTGAAATATCCTTTAGGGTTTTTCTATTATCCGTATAAACCATGCACGCTCTGTTCTGCTGACTGGACCTGTTCTCATTAGCCCAGATGCAGGCTGGTCCTGAGGCTTTAAAGCAAAGCCTCATAGGTTTTAGGAACATTCAGTCCTCCCTGTGAACTACGACCCTTTGAAGCTCTGGAGCCTCTGGTCCAGGGGTCACCGGGTTTTGCCCCAACGCCACAGTGACACCCGACACTTCTCTCCCCACCCCCCCCACGCTAGCTCGGTGAGGCATGGCTGCATCACTAGACAGAGGACATGAAGACATTAAAACTTGATCTGGTTTATAGGCGCTCTCCGTGAGAGTCACATGCCCAGTGAGTAAACACTCGGCTCGCATGCCTCGGGGCAGCAGAAGAAGAAAGCTCAAACAGCAAAATGTGGAAAACACATGCAGGGCAAGGTGCTTGGCTGTCCGAGCCGCCCCTCCTCCTCCTCCACCTGCCCAAACCGCACCATTAACCCCCTTCTCATGTATTAAATTAGTCTCATCTTATACAACACTAACCATTCACCCCTTCACCCTCGAGCACCGCTGGCTTCCGTTTATCATGCTAATGAATTTGTCTGTTGCTTCCCCGACTCTCCTAATTAATCCCAAACTAAAACCAGTAAGCACATTTATCAGACATTCCTGGGGTTGGGGGAGGTGTGTGTGTGTGTGTGTGTGTGTGTGTGTGTGTGGTGGTGGGGGGGGGTTGCTAGTTTCTCCTCATCCCCTCTTCTTCTTTTTTTAAACTCTCCCCTCTCCCGTCCCGTCTCTCTAATCTTAGCAAAGTGCTAATGAGCGCGTCTGAAGATCATGAAAGAGCAAAGTGATGACGCGCAGATTTCTGGAAAAACATCGCTACAATTAAACTGCCTTGAAAAACATGAAAGTGTAAAATCAAATGGGGAAAAAAAAAACAACTTTTATCATTTAATTGCTTTCCAGTTGCCAGGCTCTCTAATCAACATAACCACTGGGAGGAGAAGTGGGGGAGGTGAGAGGACAGAGAGTCCTGGGTGGGAAGGTGAAGACAGAGAGAGAGGAATCAAGAGAGGGGAAATGAAAGGTGAAGAGCAGGGATGAAATGAGAAAGAGGAGAGGGACAGGATGTGTTAAGCCCCACCTTAGGGCTGGAAGGGTTTGAAGTAAAGGTGTGTGTGTGTGTGTGTGTGTGTGTGTGTGTGTGTGTGTGTGTGTGTGTGCGTTTGCAGAGGACAGGGGTCAGAAGTCTGGACAACAGGAAATTAGCCACACCTGAGGATGTCCAGAGATTGTTGCTTGCAGCACTCTAAACAAGAGACACCAGTCCATCTGTCTCAGTGTAACACTTACCAATTTGATATTCCAGTTCAAAATCGGAAATAGAAACGTGCAATTTTGTAAAATCTCAACTGTTCCCTTGAAAACTGAACTGTTGGTCTTGGATACTAACTCAGTGCTTTCATTTCAATAGACTGAAGCAATATGCAAAATACTGAATTTGTTGTCCAAAAGCAATATCTCAGTTTTCTCTTTTTTACCCCCTAACAAAACAGCAAAAATAAAAAATCTGACAAAAAATAACTCCATTATCCAAAGGGAAACTGATTTTAGAATACTGCAAAATGAAATGTGTCATTTTTCTATTTTGGATTTTGAATTAGAATATGACACCGATGAGCATTGTGCATCTCCGTCTCCCTGCCTGCGCCTTTGTCTCCCGGGTCCGCCTCCTGTCTCCAAGTGTACCCCTCCTTCATTTATTCTTCTAGCTGCCCCCGTCTGATCCTCATCCATTTCCTTCTGTCAATTAGCCAGAGAGCAAATCCCTCTCCATCTCTCTGACAGGACAAAGGCCACAGCTCGTCACATCACTCACAATAACACTAGCCGCTCATGAAGGTCCCACAGATACCCATGCACTCCGTCTACCTTGTCTGCTTAACCATGCATGCTCGGCTACATTCTGTCGCCTGTATGTCTTGATAACACCGGCGGCATCCCTGAACTCACTGCCCTTCTTTTCTAGTACTCACACCCAGTTCTTGCATAAGCAATTTACAGAGAAAAGGACAGTTAGATCCTGTGGATTGGAACAAGTCAGACCTTTCTCGTTCTTGTGTGATATAGAGAGGTAAAGAGAGACAAAGATGGACAGTGGGAGAGAAAATTTTTCAAAACTTTAAAGAGAAAATCTACCCCAAAACACTTCAACACTGCTAAAAATAGCAATAGTGATGTATTTTGCATCTCTGGGCCCATTTTGATGTTTCATTGTGCATTTTCCTTATTCCCATGAATAACTGACCAAACATATCTCAGGGACAATACCCTGAGATATTTCAAAGAGCAAGAGTTTCTTTCTTTGCACCAATGTTCAGCAATCATACAGGGAGAAATCCATTGTAGACGAGCCAAAGATACCAATTTCTCCACCCACTGTAGCCACAGTAGACCAGAATGCAACACAGCCACAAAACATTTTGTGATTTGAATATAGGGGGTGTGTCTGTGATCACAGACATGCCTCAGTGTTCACAAACTAGTTGGTATCTAGCTAAATTCATCCAGTTCTTGAAGCGTGTTCTCAAAACACAGAGTTCTCGAAATGCGTTCAGGGAAATCGATAACCACCAACTGAATTACAAGTTCGCAATGCAGGTTGAGGGAAAGTGGATCCACCAAAAAAGTACATCACTTTACCACAAAATGATCATATGTAGCAGTGTAAAAAAATCAGAGACATTTACCTGTCAGCATCACCCTGTCCTGAGGAAGTGTTCCGATGGAGCGTCTCTCGGACAGCAGCCATGCTGTCGGGAAGGCGGTTGAGGCGTCGTGTGTACAGACCCAGCCCTCCGTCAGTCATGTAGCTGCAAAACACAGAGTCGGCAGTTATATTAAATACAGACACCATGAAGTAGATCTTTCACAATGTGCAATTAAAGGGACTGAAAGAGAATGGTTTGCAAGTGGTGTGCTAAGTGTGAAAACCCCATATTGCTCTGACACTTTGAGCAGAGTTCACACGGGCCCTCTTTCTCTCACAGCGACTTTTATTTAGAGCAAGAGGAGCCCACTGTGGCTGAATATGAATATTCAGCCACATACCCACATGCTAAGTCTGCACTGAGCATGTGGGTCGTCCTTAGTACCACTGAATGTGTGCATGAGTATGACTGTCTTCTTTCTTTCTGTTTCTACCTAGCAAGTTGGACAAAGCACTTGCACCATCTGTGGCCTCATTTTTTTGCTACATCATGTTTTCTTGCCTCATCTGTTTCTTATCTCATAGGCTTCAAAAGTCAAATCGTCATTTGTCTCTGATTTGTTTAGATTTTCAAGACTTCTGAATCAAAAAAATCAATTGACTATGGGAGAAATGAATAGGGTTTTTCCAATTTCCTCAAAATAATTCATTCACTTGGACATTTGTTCATACATAAAATTTTTTTGCACATATTTATAACCTGAACATAATTGGTGTAGTTTTAAAAAACAAACTGCTAACGACTAAGCGGTTAGCAAGCCGTGATGAGTCGTCGCACATGGGCAGAGTTGTAGTGATTCTCCTCTTCTAAATACTTTTGTTGTTTCCTTGAACAAAGAGAACAGACTAGACAAAGAAATGAACATGGCAACTGCTGACCAGGTCACAGAGCACCTAGCTACGTATTTAATTAATGTGTGCTGCGGTGTTAGCTTCTAGTTAGCAAAATAATGATTTGGGTTGGAAAAGAGCAGCAGAATTCAGTGGATCCAGTTCCTTGTAAGAGAGAGACATGTTGAGAGAAAAACGTCCAAGTTTTAAACCCCACCTTAAATCACAGACTGTGACAGGGACGGTTATGTGGAAATGCCATAGATTTTCCCCATAGAGCAAAACGTGTTGGATGTGGAATTCCATAATTGGGCAAAAGTTTGTGGTCAACGTTACATTTGACTTCTGAAACGCATTGTTGTTGTCCATGTGACTGTCCACTTGACTGTTTGTAACGACACCTGTTGCACATGCAGTCGTCCTGGTAGGGGATCTTTCTATGGGTTTCTTCCATTTTTATCCTAGTAAGATTTTCTTTACAAGTTTCTCTTACACTCACTGGGGATGTAAGGCTGGTGGTGCTGGGTAGGCAACACTCTGTGGGATAGCTAGACTTGCTATGTCCTGCTAGAACTTGCTATTGTATGTCTTGTACTGTTTTAGGTTTCCTTGTTTGTGTTCTGTTGTATGACTGGCTGTTGATTAGCTAGATCTAGGTATGCTCATTCTTTGCGGAGACCTGTGAGACATGCTTGTGATGAAGGGTTTGAACACAGAGTACATAACTGTCAACTCCAGGCTGAGATATTATGATTGACTGGATGTTGGGTTATGAATGACTGACCAGTAACTGGAGCTAAAAATATCTAAATTACTGGCTAAGCAGGGCATTCACTTCATTTCAAAACGGAAAATTAGATTTGAAGAGACTTGATTTATTGGCTGCTGGAGTCTAGCCGTTAGGAACAGTTACAGTTTGAACCTGGTAAAGTGTTGAGGCCCTGAACGGCTACCCAAACATTCCCTTTCAAACTAAAACAACACTAACTAATTCTGCAAATATTGACCCTTTGAGGAGATCCTTAATTTAAGAAAATATTGACCCATTTAACCTATTCAGAATTTAACGGAATATTTGCTGATTTAAACTATGAGATGGTCTATTCAGAAAAAAGGCGGGCCAAAGTGCCTTCTGTGTGTACAAGCATGGGACTGTGATGATTTTCTTTTAGCAGTTAAGTGAATAGAAAAAATAAGCCCAGGAAAGAGTATTACCAACTAAAATATGTGCGTTATCTGTCTTTGGATCTCAACGGGAGGGAGCCCAGAACACAAATACGCACCTATCCATCCACACTCACACACATACATATATATATACACACACACACACACACAGCATAGTGTTGTCAAGGTGGGAATGTAGCCTATGGACAGAGCTCCTTTGTGTAACCTGCAGTCAAACAGAATCAATGTCTGAGCCACAGTGCGTAGCCTAAACTAAAAAGTGCTCAGTACAGTGCAAAGCTCCACAAGGACTGAACCATTCTTGCAACTTTCCTGAGCCTGCTAAGCTGCAGCCTCCGTCACATTTCTAATTGTTTCTGGGTCGATGTAATATCGTTTGGAAATCCTGGATGCTGTACTTTCCCAGTAGCACATGAACGCAGCATAATAGTTATGGCTAAAACATGATAATCATCTAATGGTGCAAATCCAAGACCTGGATTACTACAAAAATGGAATCAACCGGCTCGTAGCCTGTCTGTCCACCAAATAGCCAAATTTTTCAGCTTTTGTAACTTTTTGAGATATTTTGCTACAGGGTTGAAAACAACCAGCTTTACACTTTGTGGAGGTAGAAACACTCGATACTCAGTGGCTCTGACAGAACAATATTTGTTTTTGGCTCCAGCCAGCTGACAAGCTTCAGTATGGGAGTTTCAGTGTAAATATTCGGGAGTCGAACACACTAAAAAGGGAGGGAATAAATAATAACCACAGCTGAAGAACGTCTGCATCCTATTGTCAGACAATTTCCACAGAGGGGAGTTAAATGTCCTTTAGCAAGCATCCATCATCCCAAACAATGTCACCTTGAAGATGACCTGGCACTCACACACACACACACACACACATTACTGCTCCACTAATGAGTGACAGAGCCTCCTCTGTCCTCCTGTTTCAGTTGCGTGTTAACCAATATAACCTTCAGCTGCAGGAGACAACGTGTCCAAACAAGACATTTTATGAGCTGAAACCCTGGAGCCAGGTAGGACTGAAGGTTTATTACAACCTCACAACTGACAGAGGTAAAATTTTTTCAGAAAATTAAATGGCAGAAATCTAAAAGAACTTTGGTTAATAAGAACGCACGCACTCTGCCACTAACGGAAAATTCTTAAAAATCTCATGCTATGGAAAAAATAAGCAGTTGCTTCTAGAGACGCCAATTTGTTGTCGGTCAAAACCAGTTAGACATACCTCTCTGCCTGAAACATGGCAGCGCAGTTACTCCAAGGCAAAATAAACGGGTCCAGGTGAGGGTAGATCCCTGTTGATAAAATCTCCAACACAAGGTGTGTGCTTCCAACCGTCTGGCTACTGTCTGGATCTGATATCTAGTCTGGGTGAGATGTGTCGAATAATATCATGAGATGTCAGCGTATTTGGTCATAGTGGATCCAGAGGTGAGGAGCTACTGCGTGAACCGTCCATGTATAGAGTATGTGTAAGTGTAGCAGCGTCTGTGTGAGTGTGAAACAGATAGCATATGACTAAGTGTGTGTGTGTGTGTGTGTGCTGCTCTGTGGGTGCTCCGTGTTGGTATGCAGCCTTCT
>OMKZ01034427.1:29239-42265 GCA_900302535.1 Neoniphon sammara | reverse complement strand
AGATAAACAGATGAATAAATATTAGCATATTTTAAAATTTTAATGGGTTAAAAAATCATTAGCAGTAGTTCTAAGGAGCACTACATATAATGTTCTGATTGCACAAGTTCTGCTTTTTGCCAAACACAGACAAGCACACACACACACACACACACACACACAAATGTGCAGCCACACAGAGAATGAATCTGGAAAATATAAAATATTTTACCTGCTGTTGGTTGCAAAAACATAATTAGCTGTAGTTTTAAGTAGCAGTATCTATAATGTTCTGATTGCATAAGTTGTTCTATTGAGATAGTTGGTATGACAGGCTAACACACACACACACACACACACACACACACATGCACATTCAAGATGATTTCGTTTGCAGTCTCCCAGGGGATCCAGGCTGTAATCAAGGCCATTTTTCATAGCGCTGTGATGTACAAACGCACCTACACCTGTAATGGATGTCAGCTATTCCCGGAGAGCAGAGTAAACACTGATGTCACGGTGGGGTGCGTACACACGTGCACACGCGCGCACGTGCGTACACACAAACGCGAACATGGGAGGTGGTGGTGGGGGGCGGGGTTTGTTGGTTTAGTTTACGCTGGTGCTCCTCAGCTGAGCCGCAGACCCACACACAGATATGCATACTGTACACTACACACAGGAAAACACACACACAAACACACACACACACACACACACGAGTCTCAGCTTGTTTAGGAATGGATTGCTGGGACTTAACGCTACATGGCCCAGTACACATGGCTGCATATACTGGGAGCAGGATGGCAGCAGGATGTGTATGTGTGTGTGTGTGTGTGTGTGTGTGTGTGTGTGGCCCCCCCAGAGTTTGCTGTAATATGCTCAATGAAGCTGGCATGTGCTTTTCTATACCACCCTCCCCCCTACACACACACACACACACACAAATCTCACAGCCTAGGCTAATTTGTTCCTGATGACAACATCACACACTCCCAAATGCCCGCACTCTCACTTTCTCTCACACACACTTCAGCCGGCCTGTTACTCAGTGCGATGATGGAGCAAAGGCATACTGCTTGACCGCCCGCGCACACACGATTTGAGGCCCGTTTGTATGAATCAGCGTGTCTTGGCATGTTCTGCTAGCGTGTGTGTGTGTGTGTGTGTGTGTACGCCTGCGTTTGTGCAGCGCAGTTGAACTTGAGTAGCTCTCAAGACCACGACAGCAACAGAGTAGGCAAGTGTGTACGTCACACTGGTTTCGGAAGTGAAAGCGCCCCCTCATATCATCATTTACATGTTCTGAAACTCACTTTTAAGCTAATTTCTAGAGATTTGTTGTTCGCCATCACCTCCTGGATTATGTATTTTTATGCAATCTTACAATATTGTCATGAAGATCTCTCTCAAAGGATCTTTTTTTTTGACATTACGCAAGCACAATCACAATCTAAAAGATACAAATCCCTACACAACCCTCATCATTCCAGATTCCCGCTCTCCAACCATAACCAGCTTAGCTGAACTGCTCCGTATGCTAGCTGACTCACCTTGCAACCAAGATGACCCTTTGCGATATCCTTTGTTTTCAAAGGATGACAGGAGAAGTTCTCAGAGGGGCAAAAATCATCACAAGCCAGGACATGTGGAGGAATTTTGTTGTTTTGAGGGTCAGATCACCTGCTTGAGAGCAACCGCACGCTATCTGAGAAACCCTCATGGTGCTCACAAGGATATTCATACTGTGTGAAAATGGACTACAAATCTTAACCTACAACTCCGCTGGCCCCGTTGGTGGGTTTCTCATTACAAATGCATGCTGTGCCGCCAAGCTTTGTTCAAACCCACAGAACTTTATTTGAAATTCTAGTGGCGATCCCAAGGTTTCCAAAGATCCTAAATCTGTCCTGCTCAATTTCAGGGAAATGTGTATAAAATGATGCACAAGACATGTAGATATTTTCTACTTCATGTAATGCTGTAGCCATAAAACAAAGGCATCTTGGCTTTGAATATTTCACTCAATTTAAGTTTGATGTAGCTTCAATGAAGCTGCAACCAGCAGATACACAATATGGATGTTGTACAATATGGGAAAAAAGGTTCTTTTCTAAATTTGAAGGGAAATTCATGGGAAAATTATGTTCTAGGGGTTAAAACATGACATTATTTGAAATCACTGAAACATTTAATCAGTCCAGGAGTGATTCTACTCTTGATTCTACTCTGGTAGATTGTGTCTTTCTAATTGGAAAATTACTTCCGTAACTGCAGGCTAACCAGCGATGACGCGCCCACTTCCTTACTCTATACTACATCAATTATTCATATGAACGGTGAACTTTTGCACCCACAAATAATCTGTCGGACACATGTGAATACCGCACACGTTGCACTCTCCTACTTTCAGAAGTCGCCTCCCTCCACGTTACACACACACAAAAAAATGTGAGCGTACCCCACATGGTGAATCATGCCCGAATCCCTTGAAGCTTATTTTTTTTTTCGACTGGATGTGTACTTTAATGCGTGCTAGGGGTGAACCGGACACTGTTCAAGCTTTTGACACCGCGTTTTCATCCGCCGCGGTGCTTGTGGGCTCCGGTTCCTCTCCTGTCCAGTCATATCCGCTGTGAGCCGAGCCGCACGGCTCAGCGGGAGCCACACACACACATGCATAAGGTGCACAAACATGTTGTGCAACTGAATACGCACATACGGTATGTGCACACACACACATCCGCACCTTACATGCCCTCTTCTCTGCAGGAGTTCAAGCCTGCTGTCAGTTTGGTGAAAGCAGCTTCAAGCCCCTGGAGTTTGGCCTCTTCTTTCCTCCCCTGCGCCCGATTTTCAGCACTTTCTCTTCCTATTTAACACACACAGTCAATCGCTCTCTCGCCTTTTCTGTCACTTTCGCCCCCTTTTTCCCAACTCTTTTCCCCTCCCACGCAGGCTCTTTTTCTTGCTCAATCTCTCCCGGTCTTGCACAAAGTAGTCCACATGCAGCCACAAAACCCCCACAAATGCAGATTCACACGCCACTACCTATGTCCCATGAGTTACAAGGATTCGCAGACACCAGCCTGTTTTGCTCCATCACCCTCCGAGCTATTTTTAGCCGCCTCGCTGTGCCTACACAAATGAGCCAGAGTCCCCCTCCAACTTAACCAGAATGTGATTATGCGGTGTGTGCATCACCCTTGGAAAGTTTCACCAGCGAAGTGAAGATCAAATCGCTTCAAGATGGCAGGTATACGTTGCAAAATTAGCCCCCAAATGTCAAGGAGATAATATGGAGGTGACTGCAGTGCATCAGTCTTCCTCGGGGCTTGAATTCCTGTCATTTGATGAGAGCTTGTTTTGTCTGTCTGTGCATCACTCCACATTGAAATTATTAAGGCATTTAAACTGTCCTCTGAGCTCTTGCTTGTCTATCAGCGTGTTGAATGTAACCTTGAGAAAGTTGTAAACCTGCAGGGCATTTTCTCTCGGTTAAACATTCCTTCTCATAGCAATGTTGTTTTGCTCGCTTCTCAGATATATGGCTGTTTTTGACATATATTAGGTGAGTGCAAGCGCCTGAGAACATAAATGAGAGGATGACCTTTTATCGCTGTCTCACTTTTATTTAATGTTTGTCTGCCTCTCAGGCATATGTATTTTTGGATGAGCTCTCCTCTTTCTCTTTCCCGCTCTCTCAGAACAATATGAGCTTCGCATCCAAGAAAGAAAAGAGGCAGCTTGTAGCCTCTAGAAACTGAGGAAAACACATCTAGCCTATATTTTACTTAGCATACATCCGCTGCTTGAAAAACAAAATGCTAAGCTGATTCCACTGATGAATTAAAATGACCTAAAAATCACAAAAACACCAAAAGAGGACACAAAAAATAGGCCTACTTCAACAAACACTGGACAAAATTCCATGGCGCAGCAGTAAATATTCTCTCTGTTCTCTCCCACTCAGTGGCCAGTTAAAGGCGACATCTTGTCAGGCATATTTTACTGGAGCTGGGTGTCACAACATACCATCACTGGCTTTTAAGGCAGGGCGGTGTAAAAAGTGTCAGCTGTGTTGGTAAGGTTAATTTCACACAGGTGTGGCTCATATGACAGCAACTGCGGTTGCCATTTTGGACAGACACGAAGAGACTTGCCCTAGAGGGAAGTCACAGTCACCCCGTGCCAAAAAAGTAATAGAACTTCAAATTTGAATAAGGAATTTAATGGTCAGGGCAAAGTAATGTGTGAGATAAAGGCAGAAAGAGCAAACATACACTGGAGTGAGATTTTGTTGCTGAGGGACAGATTTGCATATGAAACAGGAAGTTAGAAGACTGAATAGATGTGTAAATTAGCTTGGAGCTTAATGCTTATCAGCTGTTAGCATCATGACATGGAAATATAACAAAATAAAATTACCGCAATGTCATAGCATACACTTAGCAAGGCCTACTATACTAATGTTGCATCTTCAACATGTGATCTAAATATGATCCAAAACAATCAGATAATACCTCAGTCAACCACAGCTAAAATCTTTGACTGCGAAGCCATGTTTGATACATATAGTCCCCTAATGCTTTGTTTTCCTCTATGTGAACCAGAGAAAAACCCACACTTGAAGGCTAAAGCTAGCCTTGTTGCAAATGACAGCAATGTTTCTGCCTCTGAGTTCCACAGCACATCAATGCAAGGTTTTTTTTTACATCGAACGTTGCTAAAGTGGGAGCTCCTGAACCGTCCCATGAATACAATGAGGACTTGAACGCGGCATAAGCTGGCTTTCAATGAAGTCCAACAAAGAAGACGTTAAGCTTAAAGGAACAATCAGTAATATGGACTCTTTACTAACATCTTGTGGCAATCTGTGGAACTGCAACAACATCAGGCGAACACATCTCCTCTGTCACAGCTTCAGCCACCAGCTGTGCTCCAACCTCTCTTACGTTCCTGTTCCTGTCAGATACAGTGGCCTGGAAAATGTATGTAATCACGTTTTACAACATTATCCAGATTGACGAGCTAGAGTGGAATTAAAATATTCTTTAATGGTCAACCCAGACATCTAGCAGTCCACACTATAGCTATTGTGAATTAGCTTGAGCTACCTAATACATTTAGCCACTTAGCTGAGCTGAGCTGAGCACTGGTCATATCCCTGGGGATGTAGTAAACGTCATTGCGAACCCCCGCTGATATATTATGGTAATTCTATGAAATAAAAATATTGCTGATTGTGCCCTTAATATTGCATGACTTACCTCATCAGGAAACCACAGTACTTGAAACGAATCTAGATAGCGAAATATTTCCTTAAGTAACTTTAGTAGTTGAGAACTGATGAACTGGACAAAGAAACCTTCCAAAGTAACTGTAGTGAAGGACCACACACATTTCAGACATACTCTGTTTGACAAGGACTTTATGAAAATACTGCAGCGTCAGCAAAAAGAGGATATGCAGATGCTTTCCACTGCTGGCATAAAAATGGCTAGCTCTACACTACAATGGAGAAGGATATTGCCTCAGTAAAGCTGCCTGTGTATAATAGCTTTTAAGAAAGGCAAGCAAACATACAAAACAGAGTTCTACTGTATTCTCCTCGCATGAGTTTAGTCTGAAGGACTCTGGAGTTCAGCAATAATTGCATATATTTTTTTAAGTGTATTATACATTAAGAGCCACAGGTAGGGTGCAGCCACTGTGACTTCAGGGCACTTTTGTGCCAAATCATCGGATAAAATATGGAATGCAGTGACAAGCCCCATTCCCTTTTGTGTCAAGATAATGAGGTTTTGGTATTCACTGCAAGGTTATGCATATGATTACTTTAATAACAGTGAAGGTGTTTTTGTTACTCTGCAGAAACCTATCTCCAAAAAAGAAGTACTTTTTAGGAACTTTGTAAAAACTTGGGTTAGCCCCCCGTTGACGCTATTGAAGCGTTTTAAGTGTACCTACAATGGTTTGGATTGGTCCAAGGGACATAAAACATGTTGTGGCACTGCTTGACACTGTCAGCTGTCAGTTACAAAGGAAAATGGAAACACTGGTGTTCTGAGGTTTCATGAGGGGTCAGTCAATACAAAGTTTAGACTTACAAAGCATGAGATTGGAAGGGAGAGAGAAAAATGCCAGCTGCAGTGTATAACACAATGAAGGACTTCAGGGTTGATGCCAAAATATAAAAATGACAGGTTTAATGTAATTGCAGTGTGATGAGGCCAAAACATTCTGAACAGGGTCGTAAGGTCCCAGTTAGCTAGCTACATCCATCTTTGTAGCAAGATATCTTTAAGGATTTTAATGGTCAATTACAGTGTGTGTGGTTTTATGTGTAGACAAGTCAAACTCATATTTCATACACTGCCAAAAATTAGCTGACCACAAATTTAGCCAAAGTGATCAGTTATTAACAAATGCAGAGTGACAAACTTAACAACCTGCAGGTGGCTAGAGTGTGTTATTTGTGTAATGAATGTACATAAAGGTAGAGTTCTTTCTGTTACTGAATTAGTTTAGAAGTTTAATAATGCTGGTTTGGAAATAAAGTTTTGTGTATGGATAGAACAGGGGTCTTACACCATCCAACACACAAACTGCTGTTGGAAATGTCAGGATGCCTCAGTCAAATTAAAATTCAACCTTCTAGCCATCATGTATTGTACCAATACTTGATTCCATGACAACATGGTCAAACATACTGTGGCACCCATCCTAAAAGGACAATGGGTCATTTAAATTTATAGCCCATTTAGTATGGAGCACGTCTAGTTCTTAGCCAAACATTTTGCAATGCATGCCGTTTGAACAAAGGCTTGAATTTAACTGCTGTCCCAGTTAACTAAGACACTGTAAATAAGAAGACATGGATGTGACAATAACCTTTGTAAAATGACATGTTGTGAAGGATTATTCCTTGGAGGAGACTTCTATTTCCTGCTGTGGGTGTCAGGTGACTGACAGTAAGCGGAGCGTAATCGCGCACTGATATGAAAATGAATTGTTTTGAAACTGTTTTTCATATTTCACAAAAAATGAATGGCAGTAAATCTTTTACTCTGAAGGTAAGAAAACAATCCCTCATATCTCCTACTATCCAAGTATCTCTCAATTCAATTCTCAACTCCCACTCGCTGAATGTGTACAGGCATCACCAGGAATAATATAAAGCAGAGGGGCAACCCAGACAATTAACCTAAGAAAAAACCTGTCATTATCCTTTAAACCTGCAGGCCCAATGATTGATTTGAATGGGATTTCTTATCTGTATGTTCTATTGCTGTGTTTACAGAGGCTTTGTCCCTGAGTCACAGACTAACAACCCAGACTCAAACGTCACAAAGCATCAGGTGTTTAAAAATAATGAAAAAATAAGTGGCTTCCATCAATGCATATGATGGAAAATATTACTCATTCAGTCCTCAGAGGCAGTCAGCTAAAATAAGATGATTAGCTGAACAGCTAGCTAGTTATTTCAGTTGAATAAAGACCTCATGTAGGTGCTGAAGAGCTGCTCTATAATGGAGAGAGTCAGTGTCCAAGGCATGCAAGAGGGGATTAGTGTCGTTCTGCAGACTTGTCTAAAAGGCCTGTGTGAAGGGCCCACTTAGGGTTTTCTGAGGACATCACTTCCTCCTCCACTTCTCCCCTATCATCTGATGGATAATCTAGCCCCTAGCTATGGTCTGAGTGACTCCAGGAGGGGGTCCTTTACTTTAACAAGATCTAGTGAGATTACGGCTCAACAGGGACCCATTCTCTTTATTCATCCTGTTTGCTCAAGCAATCGCCCAGCACCTCAGAAGCTTATTCAAGGGGAAAAAAGTCTGAAATATTCTGAACCACTCGCTCGGAATGGAGTCGGAGTGGACAGCGTGGCCGACATTGTTTATCTAGTGTGGCTTTACTGAGAGTTCATCTCTTCATGCACCTCTGACAACACTGGAACCAAAGAAAAATCAATCATCATACACTTCAAAAAGAAACAGCTCTATATCTTGTATCAAATTAAATTTCAAATTAAATAATATAAGACTTTTTTGCCATCCTAAGGGGACTGGCTATTTTAATACCTTTTGGGGGCATATAGAAGCCTTTAAAGCTGCATTAAGTATTCTGTGACCTTTATCCAGTCCTTCCAGGATTTTGCGATCGCAATATTTAAAGCAACTTCAAGCAATTTCCGCAATATTTGCGAGAGCTTGCAATTTTGCAAAATCACTGTGACTTTTTGCTTGTAAAAGATGAACAAAGCGAACACCTCTCATCTAACATCATCATCTGTACACCTTGCAATGTTGTGGTAGAACAAAAGCGGAAATCATCTCTGGACAGTCACTTTTCTGCAGTGAAGCATGGGAAAATGGCTGCAATACCTGAAATGTTGAACAGGCAAATCACTGTTATCAAAGCAATTGCATCAAGATCCTTGGTGACTGCTGAAAGAACAGAGGTGAGTGCAAGATTCAAGATCATGCAAGAGTTGATAGCACAATGGAGACAATGAGAGAGAGGAGAGGCAGTGTGTGTGTATGTGTGTGAGAGCGAGAGAGAGAGAGAGAGGGAGAGATGGTTGAAATATGGTTGTTTCTATGATATGTAGTATGCTTTGTATCTACCAAACAACCACCAATCTTCATTGGTAGTAGTAAAAAAAAAGAAAGAAAGAAAAATCAATTTTTTTCTTTACTTGCAATTTTTGTCAATTCTTTCAATTTTACCACAACAAAACCACAGAACTCCACAAGTTGCATCTCAATTTTTGAGAAAAGACACTGCAAAATCAAGCCGGCCGCAACAATCACAAAAAAACACAATCCCAAAGGGTCTGTTTCAGCAGTCATTAGGATTTGTAACAACATTTATTAGAACTTATCTCCTCCTACTCACATCTCTGCCACAGGCCCCACCACCCACTCCCTCAGCTCCCTTGAATTACGACTCCTGTAACTGCCATAAACAATAAAGTCTGGTTCTCACAATGGAGTCAATTAAGATAGTTAACTGACTGTTTGCAACATTTTTGTTAACTCCCGCCCCTCTTTATTTACTGTCGCTGTGTCTAACAACCTTTGAAGATGGATGCTACTGCCAGAGACACAGATTATAAAAAGGAGACAGTTCATGATGGGAAGATATGAAAAGGTAAAAATGTCAGCATGTCAGTCAGCCAATCACACTTTCAGATTTTGCATAGCCGCAACACTTTGGTATTTATGACAGATCCTACATGTTGGGGGCAAGAGCTCAATGGACAACAACGCTACAAGCCCAGACAAGATTGGCCTGCTTGACACTGTGGAACTGACACTGGTAAAAGTCGAATGTATGCGTTTTTACAACAAGCCTGACATGACTATTTACAGTTACCATGGCAACAATGGCTGTCACAGATCTGAATGTTGTAATCTTGCTGTTGGGCTGTGGAGAGCACATATGTACAAGCCTAGGCCAGTGAAAAACAGTTTTTCTGTCACGCTGATGTTCCTCAGAATAAATTTGATGATTCCATGCTGTGCACAATTTGACAGTGTTCCTAAACATGAAAAGATGCCAGGATACATGTGCCAGGGTGTACGGGCAACAACAGGGGTCTGGTCTTGTTGGTCGTGATCCTACTGTCCGGGCGTTTCAAAGATGGCCCCTGAGTGCCCTGTCTCCTTTTATAATCAAAACATTTCTGGTTACTGCTTGTCAAGTGTCAAACCTCTGCAACAAAAGGCATATTCCAGTTCTCTCACTGCAATGTCAGTGTCGGACGCTCTAGAACAGCATTGGAGGAAGTAGTACCTAGAGGTGAATACTTAGCACACATTGGTGGATTGCTATATTGTTCTTAGCTTGAGAAGGACACTTATAAAGCTTTGCGGCTGAAATGTCTTGCTCACTCATACCACCGTCTGCATCTGCATCTCTGAGAGGCTGGAAGGGGTTAGAAAAGTCTTCAAATTCCCGTGGGAATGAGGGTTTTTGCTCTGGAACGTTGAGTGCTGGATAGCAAGTGAGTTTGGTTCCGTGCAGTTTGAGAATATGTTTGAAGTTCACAGCGGTGTAGTAATTATGACCTAACTGTTCACACTGGATGACGCTCAGCGGAAGCGTTTCTCAGCCAAGGCTGTGGACTGTGCCCTGGCAGACAAATTCCACTCTAGCGTAGTGATAATGTGTCACTTCCCAACGGAGGCTTTCGTACACGCTCATCATCTCTGCTAGAAACAAAGTGTGAATTGTGCAAACTCAGGCTGTGCCCCGTTAACATGTAATTCGCACAATCTGCTGCTTTGGGCCGGGAATAAAACCTCAGGGGCGATAGAGGGCATGGGGAAGATTAGGCCCAGGATGTAGAGTTGATGTACAGGGTGTTAACAAAAAGATCCAGGCCATCACTAAGTCTATTGTTTGACTACAGAATCCCTTCTGCAACATTATGTCATCCCTACGATCTTGGATGAAGTGTCATGTTTTGTGTAGATGAACAAATGTCTCCCAAATCTAGAAGTACAGTAGGTGAGCCAAGTTTCTTGATAGGGTCATCAAGATGAGACAAACAGATGATGGAAGAAGATGGATGACCACATACGTCATGCGGTGAAATGCCGATAATAGACTCTACTTTCCCAGATGGATTCTATTAACATGTCATTGGTGTCATACAGAAATCTTGCAGCTCCCTTGTCTTTTATCACCACAAAAGACAGCTGAAACATCTCCTATGTAAAGGGGGGGGACGTTTCCTGGTGCTAGGGCCGAACCAAAACACTGATAGCAGCACTTGTGGAGATCAACTGACTTTTGCTCAATTTCTGAAAAAGACACGGAAGCTACTTCAGCACACGTACCTTCCCAAGGTTCATTTTGTTTTTCCAAGATACATAGAGACCCCAAATAAAAGAGCCCTCTGTCAGAACGCTGCTTTCATCTAAATCAGGATTATCGGTTTGAACTGCATTGAATTATCATTGGTGTCAAACCGCTAATGACTAAGGATCTCGGGCTGCCTAAGAGGAAAAAAGCTACACTGAGTCTAAAAGAGCTCATTACTATCCGGCAATACTCACTCCTTCTACTGTACACCCAGCTATCATTAAGCCTGCATTTTGGATATAATGACCTTGTGTTGTTACAGGCCTGTCATGGGCTATATCAGTAATGGTCCTCAAGCCACTGTCTCTCACTGACGCTAAAAAGGGACACAAGTTAAGGACACACACTTACACACACGTGCACACACACATACACGAAGTTGGTGGCAGTATTTTTCCCCGGCCATCCCCCGGAGGACCCGAGAGCCACCGGCCAAGTAGCGCTGTCTCGACACCTTGTCACAAGCCCGGGCTTGAACGGCCTGAACTGCGCCACGCGTGTGTCTGCGCGTGGATGTGTCATCTCCGCCGACGCGTTCGCACGGCGAGCCATATCGATGTGACGCGGCCGGGTGCAAACCGATGGCGGGTGTATCGCTAACAGGGTGTTTGACGGCGACGCGCGTGCCGTAAAGAAGGTCATTTACACCGGCTCCTGCTTGATGTAAATTGGAGGATTTGAAAATTGACTATTAGATAACTCTGTTATATCACTCTGTTTTCTGGGGGATCTATTTCACGCTCCGCTGATCAAGGGAGAAAAGAGGAATGAAAGGGAGGGGAACACAAAGTGGAGGAAGTAGCAGTTGAGGGAGATTAAAAATGCTCACAACGATGGGATTTTCACTTTCTATATCAAAAAATATAGAAAATCAATTGTCTCAGATCATTTCATGTAATTAATAATCACAGTCATAATGAGATACGATAAGGGTGAATTTATCTAAGTTGATAAGTGAAAATATTGGAAATCAGGAAGGGTTCCAATGTTACAGCCAGACCAGAAAACAGCAACAAACAGAAAGGGATTTCAGTTGCCCTCTCTATTTTCTTTGATGTGCTTGCTTGATCATGCAAGCGAGCGGCAACGAACTGTAATGTAAAAATATATTTTGGGTGACACATCCGTTTTGCCTGCTAAATGTGCCTCACATCAAAGAAAGTATATAATTTTGTTTTTCCACTCAAACTTTTAACTGCTCCCAGGTCCACTGTGTATAATCCATTTTCAAACTTATTCGCACTGTGTACCTTTCGGCTGAGCAGTGGGTTACAGAGGTGGGAGGGAGTATTTGTCTTTCTCCACTGTTTCTTCCAGTTTAGTCACGACTTCCTGGGAAAGGCCAACGAAAGCTCCTTGTCCTTCCCCATAACTCTGATGGAGGGAACAAAAGGAGGAATACATTAAATACTGCAGAACCGTGTCCTCCTCCATAATCCGCCAGCATCTTATTTGGAGGTGGTGTGTTAATGGTGCATACATGCTGCACACACACACACGTATCGGCTGTGGATATCTGCCAAGTTACAAGTATATGAATTATTAATGTTACACATGAAAGTAAATAGATGGCTTGTATGGGATGTTTAGAAAATGGTTCCCCATTGACTTGCTCGAGCTTTTTGAATCATCTGAGGAGGCTGATTATTAATCAACACGATTCGCGCTCACAATGCCTGAGCCTTACTTTGAACTCGCGGGCAATGCGTACGCTTGTTTTGGCTGCGTCTACTGAGAACTTCCAACCAGCGCAAATATTAGCAGCTTGATTCAAATGTATATACATGGTCAAGAATGTTTTACTTCCTCTTTTCCTCCTTGAATCGTCCTAGACGGGAATTACAGACCGCGCAAAACACAAGATAAGTTTTTACATTTGTCCAGGACCGTTTTCTCTTCCTTTTAATAAAGATGATTTTATCTTAACAACTTAATATGTACAAAGATAAGATAGAAAGTAATTAATTTTTAAATCCTCTTTCTCGCTTCTCTGTGTGTGTGTGTGTGTGTCTCTTTCTCTCTTTGTGTGTATGTGTGAAGTTCTTTTGTATGAGTTTCCAGGGCAGGCCATTACTTTCCTGAGGGACAAGCTGCCCTACAACACCAGCTTCATAACAGCACCTCTGCAGGGATCTCCAAACAATATTGTGTTTTTGTGCGCGCGCGTCCGTG
>OMKZ01034427.1:11352-27057 GCA_900302535.1 Neoniphon sammara | reverse complement strand
CTCTCTGTGTGAGAGAATATCGAGCTCTCAGCAGCCAGATGTCTGCAGAGCAATCCCTCTGCACAATTACCTCCGGACATCTGGGACCTATAAACACAGCGAGCTCCAGCTCTCTCTCTCTCTCTCTCTGTTTTCTCCATCCCTTGTTGTCTCTTCATCATCGTCCTCTCTCTCAGAGCCTCTTCCTTCCTCTCTGTGTCTGTATTGCTTTTTCTATGTCTTACACACACAGACTTCTCCCTGTTTCTTGCACTTCCCTCCTGCTTCATTTCTCTCTCTATTTCCCTTTCAGTCTTGCTCATCGCCTCCCATACACAGACGCAAGCACACATTTCTGTCTCCCCCGCTGTCCATCAGCCAGGCACCTACACACACACACGCACACATTCCATCTTTCTCTCCCTTTCCCCTTCTCTCAGCTGGTGGCCACCTTTTCTCCCCCCTCCCGCTCCCTTTCTTCCTCTATGCCTTGCTCTCCCTTCTCTCCCCTTTTGACTCCTGTCAAAGCATCACCTCCTCTCTGGGCACCATTAACAACAGCAAAGCCTATTTGCTATTCAAATGGCTGTACCACAAGATCGTCGCCTGTGTTGTGTGCACAGGTTGGGCTGGCGGCACGAATCCCCAATGCAAAGTATACATTGCAAATTGCAGGGGCCTCATCACATGACGAATGCACACACTTTTAATTAGGTCAGATGTAAAGAACTCTGTTGCCCATTTGAGAATTAAAGCATAACATCGTTATTTCATAACTCTTTATTTGACACAAAAGTAATCTTGTTACTGGTAATTATTGCCAATTATGTTTGCATATTATTAGCAGTAATGAGCTTACTGCAAGTGCCAGTCCACTAACTGCTAATGATTTCAAACACTACATTTCAGTGCTGGGTATATTTACAAAGACAAAATGTGGCATGAGTAGGAGGCACGCTATTCATATTTCCTCTCAAGAAATACAAACTGAGCTTCAGGGAATAAATTTACCTGGGAAAAAAGAAATTATTAGAATAATTTTGCTTCTGCAAGCATTATCTAGCAGTCATATAATTTTGCGGCTGCAAACCTAATAAAACACAAGGAGAGAAGCCCGTGTCTGATAAAGCAACAACAAATACGCTTTGTTTGGAAAGGCTGAGTCTAAAAACGCACGGGGGAATGGCTCGGAGCGAGCGTGCCCTGTTTGTACCCTGGCTAAGACACATGGATAAATAATTTCTCGGTTTGCAGGAGGTCACACCGTCTTGTGATGATTATTGGAGCCAGAGGAGTAAACGGGGCCCGCGAAAGTTTACCATGGCACAGATAGCTCAGGTAGGCTGTCACAGCTATCTAAATATGACCGGCGAGGAAAAAGGCGGTGTGAGGTAACTGTTTTTCTCCAGAGGATAAACAGTGGTACACAGCAGGCTGATTTAAAGGGGAATGAAGGTGGGTGGCAGCTCTGTGGTTAGCACAACTATCCTTTCCTCTCGGCTATCAGAGATTTCAGGGGGGGGAAGGTAAATGTGAATTACACTTTCCTGGTTCTTCTACTCAATTGAGTTAAGTTGCTGGGCTCTGTGGTGAATTATGCATTAAGATCCAGAGGGAACTTTAACGTAAACAATGCGGATGATTAGTGGGTAAATTGTTCCCTCATTTTTTCCCATGTAAATCTGTGCTTTTAAAGGGGACTGAATTTCATAGCATGTACTTTCCGAAGGGATGACGCCCCTCTGTGTCCTCTTTAACCTTGCCCTAGTCCAGTGTGTTTTCCATATGTCCGTCGTTACAGGAAGTGTTTATGTTTAGAATTCCCTTCTAGTCTAACATATTGGGGGAGCAACAGATATCCAAGGACCAAGGGATGATAAACAAAACTCGTAACATGAGTGAGAGAAACATAAAAGCTTTGGCGAGAGGCGAATCACTCTCCGAGACAAACATAAAAGGCCAAACTCTGGAGGCCTGAACAAGACTGTTTTCCCCTCAATATTATTGACCCCTCTGGTCCCTGACGGCACTCTGAATATGGGACGAGGCTTTTACATTTATTCTTGGACGCTGTTGGGAGTCCTTGAACTACTTGTCCCTGTCATCTGCAGTTTCAGGTGGAGCCCGCTGACCTTGTAAAACAACTCGACCGAGGCTCCCAGGACAAGCAGAGCCCCACTCCGGGCCCTGGATTTGTAAAAGCTGTCGTAGGGACACTAATCTAGGATCTCTGGCCGGGTTACACAGCTATATAAACTTCAACCACTGTATATAAACCCCAGCTGATTCCAGTTAAATAAGGGGCCATAAATTCAGTGTCTTATCCTTCCTGGCCATGCAAAGTTCTCCAAACTGTCAAATAATTCATTAATTCCTAAATTACTGTCAGTGAAAACTTAGTGTACGACAATTAAGTCTTAAAAGGTAAATTGCTTGACCCAGTTTATTTCTGAACAGATTAAATATTGACTCATTGGATACATTATGTCCCAAATGATGTGACATCACATCACATCAATAGATAATGACTACTGTGTTTCTAGTGTGTAGAAATCAAACATCTGGCACACAAGCAATATTCACTTTTTTCTTATCAATATTGCATCATGGTTCCTTGGAGAGAATTCTCACCCTCTGGAATTTCTCAAATGCAGTCCGACACGTCGCAACATCAAACGGTTAAAGGGCCGAGCGGCCGAAATCATGAACTTCAGCTTGACATCTCGGCTTGTAACGAGCTGATTGCTTTTGACTTAAAAGAGCGGGGTTGATGGGAGTGCATATTTGAGGATGACCACAGGGACGTGGCCCAGGTATCTCGTTGCTGAAACAGGAGAGTGAAGCTGTCAAGGTGTGACATATGAGCTAATGACCTACGGCCTTGGCAATGGAAGAGGGTGGGGGGGTGCAGAAAGGTAAAAGCTTTATAGAAACAGAGTTGGATGGTGTTCAAAGGCAGTGAAATGTGGTATCAAGCATTTAACAGCAAGCAATCTTTTGAACCTGAGTTCTGAAATTGGATATTAATTTCCAAACAGATCCCTGGCCTGCCATCCATTCTAGCCAGTTAAGAAATTGACGTCATATGATTCATATGGAGTTCAACGTGGCCAAATACATTTGTTTTGCAACCATGTTTAGAGTACATGCTTCTGCCTTCATATAATCCTGTAGGGCAGTTAAGATTTGAGGCATTAAGAAGACAATTGTTTGTGAAATACTTTCATATAATCCTGTGACCCACTTTTGGTCTTCGCCGAAATACCTCATTGAATTCCATTATATGGCTTTATCGCAGCCTTCTCTCGAGAATAAATTTCCATCATTTAATATAAATGTGAATTCCTATGAGTTGATTTCTATATCCTAGTCCAGCTCAGCAATAAAGATGACACAAAATGACAGTCGACTGGGTGAACAAGGCACGAGTCAGACCCAGCCCTGTTTATTTTAACAAATGTTAATGCTGGCATCTTTTTGATGCTGGGAATTGTTTGTGGAGTTCATTCATGGGGCTTATGATAAATAATAAAGTGATGATACTGCAGGTATTGTGTAAGACTTTGACGTTAGGATAAAATTACCACAACATATTCCCGTGTGAACCGTGGTGTCAGTTAAATATGCATGTGAGTTGATGTGACCTTTGCAGGGCAAAGGACATCACATCTCTGTTGTGATGTTGTTTAGACACGAAACATGACTCTAATCTCCAAACAACATTATCATCATGCAAGGTATTGTATTAACACACTAGAACATGAAGGTGAGGAACATTCGGTAGGTATTTACCATACTATAATTACCACGCCCCAACTGCATAATGAAGGCCCACATGGTTCAAATAATAGTTCTTTCATGTTTAAATTTTAATATCAATGTAGTGTGGAAAATTTGGCACAGTTTTTTGTTGACGCTTGCCACCATGAAGGTTAAAGTATTTCTCAGTGAAAGTTTTTGGCATTTGTCGAGACATTTAAAGCAGATTAAAGTTTTAGTAATACAAACATTTCCTGGAGCAAGGCTGCTCTGGAGGGTGAAATAACCTTGTTGGTTTAGTTAAAACCTAATGGGAGGAGCCGCATAATGTTTTTGGAGAACAAGCTATGTAACTGTCAAGCCTTTATGACCTTGGCAATCATGACCTTGGAAGGTGAGCAGGCTAGCTAACTAGCTCACTTAGATAAGTACAGTCTAAGGTACAGGTCAGTTAGGCTAAATAGCTAACCTAGATAACACTGTCAGCTTTCAAGAACATGACACTTTAAAATATTAAACTTCAGTTTTTTCACTGAACTTCAGCCTATTTTACTTACTAAAAACTGCCATTACAACCTTAGACAGACTGAAAACAGGGCGGAAAACATTGACAATGAATGCCTGGCCATGTAAACCTCCACCAGCTGAAGCCATTCATCATGTCTAAGGAAGGAAATGAAAGCAATTTAGCTTAGGTCAGTCTGGTTTTGTGACCAGGTCTCACAGATGGAGAAAGCAGGATAAACATGTTAGCAAGCTACACACTTGTTCCTTACTCAAATTTGCACTGAAGCAACACATTTTTAGACTGTCAGTAAACCAAATGGCAGTTACACTTGTAATGTGGACTTCTGGGAGTCTGTTATGAAATTACTTGAATGTGTTTGACACTGTTAAATGGTAAAAACGCATAACTTTGTATAGAAAATAGCATTAGCATTGTCTTAAAGTTAGCTAGGTGTGCCTCAGAAGTAGCCAAAGAGCCCACACGAGAATTTAATAACCGGCAAAAAAAATGCAGGTTAAACTTTTTTAACCAAACTTAACTTGTTATTTTGTCCTTTACTGCCACGTGCCAAGCTCTACAATAAACTTCCTGCCGATTCCAATGAACTTCCTTCATCTTATAAACTACTGCCAATGAGAACCATTCATCATGTTTGAGGTAAAAAGCAAAAACAGATTAGTCTCGTAAGAGTGTGACTAAAAACAGGCCCGACCGGCCCATATGGGCTCATAAAGAACACAGCCCATACTGTAAACATTTCCCAATTTTAGAACAGTTAAGAGCTGACACAAGCCAGAGTGTGGACTCTGCACCACAGAGTTACAAGAACTAGAACAGGCCTCAGTGTGCCATGAATAAGGACTACTGATTTGAAGGAGAAACTCTGCTCTATGTTGATCTACCTCTGTGATTTTTCCACCGTAACAGAGAACAGGGTGATCTTGACATTGTGAGGATAATTCACCAGCGTGTCATCATTGTATAACATCTCTCTCTGATAAGAATAGATGAGGATGATCCCTCATGTGGTGACAAATGTATTTTTCTCCAGGTGCAGAGCAGCGGGTTGTTATTTTACCTCAACAGTGTCATGAATGCCGCAGGACTGTACCTTTGTGTGGAGGCGACACAGAAAAGTGCTGCTTTTATGGGGCTATTATCACATAAAGATGAAAGGGAAAAAGGAGCACCTTCACCCTCATATTTTTATAATTCTAGGTTTTTAGGGGATAAACACATTTATACCCTTTAATTCTGTGGACGTCCTCCTTACAATTATCCACTGCAAACAAGCTAAAACAAATGGCCACAGCTGACAGGACAACATTGTTACTGACAAAATAAGGCCAAACACCAAGCTCAAGTTGCGTTTACTGTCATCATCTGTGGAAAACTCATCACACACGCGTTTGATGCCTTTGTAGCCTTTCGTTTCATTAGTATCACGCGTGATTTATGGCACTTTAAATTAAAGTCCGCAACATGCTTTCAGAGAGATAAAAAGAAGGCAGTGACATCACGGCCATTTTGGCACAGCCATATTTTGTATGGCCTGGCTCTGAAACATGACCCCGCCCTGGCTTGGCATTTCCTGTGAAGACTGTGGATCCATTCATGATCCAATCGCAACCATCACTTTGACAGCGACGCAGCCTGTGTAGTCATCTGTATGACCACACCAGAGAGTTCCACCCCCTCTTCGTATCATTCCAGATCAAAGGATGAGTGATGTTTGATCATCAGATAATGGCGCAAACCCCCAGGACCCCAGATCAGACCGTGACTTTGTTTCGCAAGCATTCATCCCATATGCCTTTTTGCAGATGGTCTCTTAGCAAATTGCCACCCTACATAAAGGCATTTTGAAAAGTACAGCAGAGACGCGCAAAGAGTCAAAGGGGGTGAGCGCTTACTGAAGCAACATGCCACTTACCATGGCGGGTCCTCCAGTTTTGGTGACCTAGATAGGGGCTGACACGAGCGGCCTGTGGTGACTGAAATCAGTTCTATTTGCTGCATACTACAACAACGCTGATACATTCCTGTTTGCCGAGGAACAGGATGACTCTGTCAAGCACAATATGCAAATTTCAGTATTCTCACAAAAAAAGCCATCTGACGTTTTGCATCAAATTTGAGGATCTGCTTCAGTAGCTGGCAAAAGTTGGGAGACAAAAAAAAAAAAGAGAGAGACTTGAGTGGCGTGTTATTCTCGCCGCCTCATATTTACTGCAGAAATTTTGTTTATGGAGTCCTCACTGTTCTGCATCAGACCTTCTGAGGGGCAGGTTTTATATTTGCTTATCATTCGACATAAACTGTCTCATGCAAATATTTCAAACAAGACGATAGATATAATTAGTCTGTAAGGATGTTAAGACAATGACTGATTGTTAAAACAGTGTTTTTCTTCTCACTGTCCTCATCTCACCCTTTACATATTCATGAGGCGCAACTGATGTTTTGCTCTATAAGGCCATCAGCTTACATAAAGACAGATATTGAGACGATGACAAATTGGCACATACACAAGCTTGCATACAGAAGCGAGTCGGCTCTCGCATCACTTCGCTGGTGTCCACTAAAGGGGACAATCCAAGGGCATCTTGTGGTCCCAGACGCTTCCTAGACGGGCAATTCTGCCTCACTCTGCACTTTCTGCATAATTCCCCTTACTATAGGCCTAAATGACCTGCAAGATCGGCATGAATATCAATGTCACGCGTGTCGGGCTGCGTCAATTCAGCGAGGGGGCTTGATGCATGTCGCCGACTCCATCGGTAAAATGCTCTACTGGGCTGGGGAGAGACGGGGGAGTGAGACGCACAAGCTGGATAATGCTGGCTGAGGCATTTATGTCACCTTAAGAAGCAGCGTAGACGTCACTTTGAGGAATGCCGGAGGAATTGTAGACCCCCTTCCCCTGCCGAGAGAAATCCTTAACGATCCCGGGGCAACTTTGTCACTGTCGCTTGCTGGGAAATAATCGTTTGGCTTGACCCCTTATGCCGTCACGACAGGAATTATGTTTTAGCTCTGACTTTCACAAACAAGGCGGCGTGAAAAATGAGATTTGAACAAGTTGACAGGCAGCCCGATAGGACGCCGCACGTATCTCCGGTGATGAAAGGGGCGTCTCCCAAATTTGCATTCGGATTAACTTTTGCTTCGCCGACCCGCGATGATCGATTCGAAAACAATCATTATTCTTCAGAAAACTCATAGAAGATGAAAGGTTTTGATCCAGCTGCGGCAATATGCAGAATTATGTAGGAACAGAAGGATTTCAAAAATTCATAAAGGGAATGCATTAATTTATCACTTTTGTAAATGCTTTTAAGGATGCACACAGAATCCTACAAAGCAATTCAACATTTAAAAAAAGAGATATACTGGATTTACAGTCTTCAGGGATGCAAAACACTTTTCTTTCTCCCCAAACTAAAGTTAAAACTTCCCACTTTTCTTCACTCAATGTTTTTCTAGCATACACCTGACTGTCTTTGATACGGGGTTCAAATAATGCTTTTTTGAAGGCTGATACTGTCATCAATATTTTTGCACTGAAGCTGCTGCTGGCCAATCAATTTCATGCCAATATTCCAATATCACTCTTTTTATACCGGCCTCTTCTGAAACAGCACTTAGACCATGCACTGTAACATTAAACCCTTACACTGAGAACCAGACTAATAAAGCTTCTGTAGGGTTAGCGGTGCTTTAAATGCAGGGTTTACCACCAGACCTATTCAAATGTAGGGGAAAATGAAAAAGAAGAATAAAAATTCATTGCAGGTTTTACAGATTTTATGCAGCGGCGGTCAGGGAGGAACCTCAATCATCCTGGAGGTGGATGACACTGACTGGCTGATATCCAGTATTTAATAAAAGTTCTTTTTCAGTATAATTTGATGTAATGATGCATTATATAATAGATTCTGTGGGGTTTTTTTTTTTTATATTTTTTATGTGAGATCACATAACAGTGATGTAAATCTGTGTCAGTTGGGTTCTCTCATGCAACAGAGGCCACCTTGACTATAAAGCTAAGACGAATGCCCTTCAAATAGTTTTGCCAAATTTCAACATGCAAAGCCATCAGCCTCAGCTGCGACAGTAACCGAGCTCTCAAATTAGCTGCTGTCCATCACTTGCATCATGGGAGTGGGGGAAAAAATGGAAGAAAAAACGACACCAATTTTAAAGGTTATATTTGTCCTTTAAACAGGATATTTTATTAGGTCTGAGTATATTTATAACAAAATTGATGTCAGTGGTCAGATTGACGTTTTGAAACCCAAGTGGCTCAAAAAGGCACTGCGATCGTTCCTCAAATGCTTCAGCTGTGCTTTATTTATCGATTGTGTTTTTGTGTAGCGCATTGGAATCAATGGAACATCCCCTAAACCATCCCCATCTGACATTTGAGGCAGACAAAAGTAAACACTTCATTATTTGACGCAAGTGAGACAGAAAAAAAAAAGTACTTTCATGAGACAGAAATATCCATGGCCAGGAGAAACTAACATTTTTTTTTTTTTTTTTTAATTCTCTGGTGACTTCAATATCCAACAAAAACGATCCCTTCAGCTATTTTCTGTCTGCTCTCTCTTGTCTCTGTTGTCAGCCCAGAGATTCACATGACCCACCACTGGTTCCTTTTACCTTTAAAGTTAAGTCCTTACATAGCCTGATAGCATTTTTGAAGTGCTTGTTCAATGTGACCACTCTCTGCGCCAGGCCAAGGTAAGCAGTTGTGTGTGCACCATAAAAATAATTGCACAGACAGTGTGCCTGGAGTAAATTTGGACCTGTGCCTTTTGAATTTTTTTTATTTATTTTTTTCCAAATTCATTCTTTTGTCACATTCAAGGACATCACATTTGGCGAGGCAACATTATTTTAGCGATATCCCCTGCTGTTTGGTACAAATTGTTCCCTCTGTGCTAAGTACATAATCAAACAGACATCTAGATGAAGCTGATGTTTCCTGATGCATAGCTTGGAGCGGTGAGCTCACACTTGAAACAGGAAGACCCACAGAAATGCCGACTGTGAGCTAAACTGCGACAGTTTTGAGGTAGGAAGCACAAAAATGCAAAGCAGCGGGAGCTATTCTGGGTCTTACAGTGCGATCCAAGTTTCCAAACTTAAGCTTTTTTGGCGCACCTTGATCATACATTTCTTCAGTGCCGGTAAGATAGAGCTATCAATAATTGATTGCATTTTTCACCGGAACAAAATGTTTGCGCTCTTCAAGGGGGCCCCGATGTCTGCAGTCATTGTTTTATTAGGCATCTGAGACTGTGTTGTTGTTTTTTTATTTTTTTTCTTAAAGCTTTGACGGGGCGAGTTCTTCTTGCCTCCTTCTCGGTGCTTTTGAAGTTAAGAAAAGATCATTTGAATGTGACTGACAAGTCCAAGCGCAGCAGTTTATTTATGTTTTAAAAAATGCACTCTCTGCACATAATTCACACCAAGCGAGTTCTCAATACCTTATGCTTTCCAGCTATTCAAATCCCGGAAATTGCACTTCCAGTTTACTGTAGACGTCTATTATGCTGTGCAAAAGTTGACCCAACTAAATGGAGAAGGTCAGGGCTTGTACTTTTAAGCACTGACATGGAAGAATATCAATGAGAACAGCAGTTAAAGAGTTCAATGATTGGTCATAAAGGCATATTACCATTAATGCTCATGGAATCATGCTCTATGAAATGCCCTGCAGCACTAAGAGTCCACTTGAGGGGAACAGACATGCATTTTACATGATTCATGTACATGAAATGGGTACCAACCACAAGGAACAACCGCACTCTAAAGTAAAAGGCATGACATGCCACTGTGAGATATAAGATATGACAGAGATACGCTGCAGCTCATAGCCGTGGTACAGCGGATCATATATCAAGAGTCAATGGACTATGGAACTCACTGAGAGGGATGACAGCAGAGAGCGATGCAATGACATGATACGAAGGCAGAGAAAAAAGAGGCGTATGAAGACGGAGAAAAGTTGTAGGCAATGAGAGAGAAGGTGGTTCAAGAAAGTAAAGAGAACCCCATTTAAAATTTCCTCTGTTATCAGATGTGATTTTGCCTCAGAGGGGACGAAGAATAAGCGTCCCTCCTTATTTCCGTAAAAGAAGGACGGCATGGGGCGGAAGCATAATGACAGTGAAATTGCTGTCGCATAAGCCGGGTCCGATCCGGTTTTATTAGCTTAGCGCGGGAGACGCTCCTCTTCTCTGTGGGGAGTGGATGGCTTGTTGTGGCGGGAAGGCAACCAAGCGTACTTGAAAAGATACCATATCACTTAGCATCGCCATCAGTGACTCCACGGGGAGGAAGGTTCAAAATGAACAGGAAGCAGAAGACAAAAAAAACAGGAGGAGAAAGTTTGACACATGTAAAATATGGCCACAATAATAATTAGGATGAATTTCAGACTTTAATAATGGGCCCAAGCTGAAAGGTTAGGCGAGATTATATAAAGTTTATTGTTCCCTGTGGAGATTTTCCTACAGCTCAAATACAGAACACAATGAAACCTGTGTTAGTAGTGAAATATATATCTATCCTTGCAAACATTATAGTAGAATTATATCCTCCGGCAGTATCTCAATGTCCTTATACATCTTGCGTGGCCAGAATGCAAAACAAGCCTTGATTATAATCAAAATATACCTTTTTTTTTTATAAGAGAGGAGATTAGAGGAAAAATTACACCATATGGGTGCGTCCATTATTAGAATGTAATTCCTTCAGCTCTGTTAATCAAAGGAGACTGCAAGGTTAGATATGATAAGATGAGTTAGATGAAGCTCATTGTCCTTAGAGGACTTTCGTACACCTCACTTAACTGAACAAATAACCAGAATAAAATAAGTGCATATTGCAATATTAATTTTCCACAGTCCATGCATACGGTGCAACTTATAAATTATGCAACAGCCGGGCAATCTAATGTCCTTATGTATGCATGTGTTTACATATGCATGTGAGAACAAAAAGGATTAAAAACCCAACAGTTTGGGGCGCCAACCTAGCAGGACTCTTTTTTGGCTGCCATTTATATACAATCTCTCTCCTTTCCCTTTTTTTTTTTTTTCCTGTGGCATACCGGAGAGCTCTTTTAACCTTTTCTGTCTGGAACTCAAATGAGAAATTTAGTCTCTCACCGTGGGAACCAAGCTCATTAAAACATATTGGGCTCCAACCCATAGTTTTAGTATCAAGGCCATGAATATGCATTATTCAGCCACAGAGTGTTATCTCATTGTGCTCCCTTGGAACAGCGGTTCTCAACCCAGGGGCAAGAGGGAATAAATATGTAAAATATTTCCACCACAGCAATATATCCTCTTCACAACCATGTTCATTTTTCTTTGTGGAAAAATAAATATATATTTTTACAACTCCAAGGCTTCTTTGATTAATTTAGACATTGTTAAAAGGGGTTAACCAGAGTCCCCACTCTCACATCAATTCCACTGCTTTCTTTTCAGAAACAGTGGCATATGAAGATAGACAACGGCCTTCATTTATTATTCTAAGACCTCACAAGCTTGACCTATGAGTGAAATATTAGAAGAGTGAGTGAAATACAGTATCTGAATTCATGCATACAGTATGTGAATTATATAATCTCGAGATGCTCGCTGTCCCTCTTTCTCTCCCATCATGCCTTTGAGCCCAGAGGGATAACAAAGTCTGTTACTGCTGCCTTTAAGAAACTGCCAGATGCTTTCAGAGGAAATCACATTTAGCCGCCTTGCACTGTGATAATGTGCTTCAGCTGGGCTGCTCTGTACATTCTGTGCTGCTCACACCAACGTGGCTACCAAACTCGAGGACTGGCCTCCTAGTTCATTAGGCGATCAATGAGTGATTCAGCCACTTGCTTATGAGGCTGTAAGCCATCTGACAGCGTGCCGTGTCATTATGTAACTACATTTAGAAAGTGATATGCTGACAGTTTGTTAGCATCCATTAATCAATACACCATTCATAAAATCCCAGTTTTACCACTGCAAGTCTCAGCGCCACTGGCCAGCACACATGTTAAAGTCTGAATTTGACACGGGATCTAACAGCATGTCTTACACCACGCGAGGCCAATGTAATGTAAAGTTCAGCCCAGTTCAGCCCATTTCTCACTGTGATGGTAATCCATCCTTGCCAGGTTGCCTGCCTGTGTGGGCTGCACTCCACTGCAGCCAAGAGACTCCGTTTGCCATTCCCCATATTTGGCAAACAACATCAGATGGCGTTAGTAAGCAAAAAACGGATAGGGATTAGGCCAGATTTATACAAATGCAGAGTAATTTCTGATGACACTGCTCTTACAAACACAGTTCCACACCATTATGTTTGCCTGAGTGCAGTCTGCCAACAAGGCACAGTGCCACAAATGTTGGCCATTGGCGGTAACTGTAGTTTGATTACTGAAATCTGTCATCTTATTCATTCCCTGCTACTTAGATGTCTACAGAGATGGCTGAGTTGTGATGGTAGCACCCAAGATGATCTTATTTCTGAAAAAGCTAGGAATGGAGGCAAATTTACATTGACATAAATTTATGTATGCAATCCAAATGTTTTTTGTTGTTGTTGTTGTTGTTTTCAGTCATTAAAATTGACATTAAATTACATTAAAAGTTACATTAATAATGAAAAACAATCTGTGGAAAGAAAAGTTCAGTTCAACACAGTGCCAGTTTATTTCTGCTGAGTTTTAAGCGATAATCCTCGAGATTTGTTTCATTTATTCATTTCGTTGATATCTTTGGTCCTGAGTGCTCATTGTGGGGGTGTTTTTGCATGATATTTCCAGTGTGTCATCACTTTTCTGAGCATTAGAATGTTTTTTTTTGTTTTTTTTTTGGTTTGTTTTTTGTTTTTTTTAATAGCAGACCCACCCAACAGCTTTCATAAACTGGATATGGGTTAAATTACACAACCTCACTTTGACAACCCCCATATGATCTCAGCTCAACATGCCATGTTGTTTTCAAGCCAACAAGCCTCACAGACAATCAGAGCTTATTGTGTCATAGATAGCAAAGTGTGCATCATGTCATCCTTACAGTAGCACTTGTTCACATTCTGGAGTTCCCTGCAAAAACACACACATTTACTTATTTTTTAAACTGTGCTTCATCAGTATAATAAAATTACCCTTAACACTATTTGCTTTGTTTTTTCAACAATAGCAAATGTTAAATAGCTATTAAATATGGTAGCAGACCTTGAAGTTTTTAGAATAAAAACTTAATAAGAAATGGTCTCACTTTAACTTTTTAAAAAATGCTTATTTACTTATTTATTTAGAGCAGGCATTGCATTTTTTAAGGACACAGTGACAGTACTGCCTCCTGCCTCTTTTATATAATATGAATAATTGTCCTCAAGTGTGTGGGAAGGCACCGAAAGTTGACATGCATAAATTACAGTTGTAACATAGTTTACAATTGATTACATAATTAAAATAACATAAACAATACAATGCCACTTCTTAAGAAATGGCAATGTAACATCTTAGCCTATTAGTAAACTGAGGCTGTATCATGTTATTTCTTTTTTTTTACTTCTCTAGTATTCAGCATGCTGCTTCTTTATTTGAGCTGCTGTATTCATAGCAGTATACTCAATTTGGTAAGCAGAGGAAGCGCACCTGTCTCAAATCCCATGTTAATTAGATATTGTTAAATTAGCAAACCTTCACCTTAGCTGGTTGTTTTATTTGAATACTGATCATTTTGTGCAGTTTTATATTTTAACTGCATTTCAGTCACAGCAAAACTTTAGGTGGCAACTGCAAAAGCAGAATGTGGCAAAAACACTCATTTCTGATTGGTTAATTAAAAGTCTGTGGTTGTTTATTATTTTGTTTGTTATTTATGAACAGAAGACCATTGTCAAGCAGTGACCTCATCACCATACCTGTTCAATCCAAATTAACATACTTCATGAAGCCTTGCTGCTGTGTGTTGCAGGCTAATGTTAGCAAGCTAGCTACAGCTACCGACCGAAAGAAGTCAGTTTAGCAGCTGACTGACGATACCCAGTGTCAAAAAGATGTTACAACTGTTAACCTCCATTTAAGTATATTACTGGGCTCCAAAAACTGCAGACAGGGAAAAGTAGAGCAAGACTTTCCACCAATCAGGCGACGGCAGCAGGTGAGTGTCTCTCCTAGCTAGCTGCCTGCCTGTCATAGGCTAACTGAGTGACTTCGTAACCTTGAAACTTAAACATGACAGCATCGCCCACCCTCGAATAACCTTTTCATAGTAATTTCTATGCTTTTACTGACGGTGGTATGGAAACAGCTCTACAAACTAATGCAATGAACTGTTTTTTTTTTCTTAGCGGAAACTTGTAGGTGAATGAAACCACTGTAAATGATTATTTTCCGTCCATTTGACTTCTTTTGTCGGTAAACTTGTGTAATAAGTGGGGTAATCTACACCGAGATGGTCTTCTAATGAAAAGGTCCATCAGTTTAGATAGAAGACCACCTTGTCATGGATTATTATTGCACAATCTTTGCTGCTGGTAGCCTAATTGCTGCTTTTGCCCTTAACTCCTCCTTAAGGTTCCTTAGAAACATCCAATGAAAATCCAAAATCTCTTAATTTCTCTTTAGCTAGAGGCTGCGCTCAGAGCTGTTGGTTCAGTATCATCATATGGCTGTGAATGGGCGCTACATAAGGACTTCATGTTGCAGTAGTTCACTATGATGCAATAGCCTCCTCTTGGCTGTAAGGGTTGTTGGCTAGAAAACAACATGGCATGTTGAGCTTAGATCATAAGCAGCCTGTCAAAAATCAGGTTGAGCAAGTTAAATCACAACTGTTTTATACCAACCAGCAAACCAGAAATGTATTTATATATCTTGCACATTACTATTTTAATGTTAGTTTACTAAGGACAGGCGATATTCTTAATAAGTAACATTAATTCAGCCCTCATCTTCCCAGCCACCCCTAATCTTAAAAGACACAAATCAAACGCTCTTGCATGCTTTTCTCTATTTCCTGCTGCTTCCACTGCCTCCTTCCTTGCTACAGGTCATGTGGCATGCTGCCACAGTTTGAGGACACAAGGTTTTGTCAAATTCCGGAGATGTAAACAACTCCATGGCTTGACAAGAAACCAGCCTTCCAGAATATTAGTGTTGTATTTTCCCTCGGCTCTCCTTGCTTTCATGTTTGAAGCTAAACAGTGTGGCAGCTCCTGGCATAAAGGAAATCTGCTTCCAACTTTGGTCTCCCAGTCGCTGTACTTCAGCATTATGAACAAGGACGGCTGATAGTGTTGTTGTCATCGCGTGATCATCACAACAACAGTTTGTGATCGTGCCGGGCAAACAACAAACATGTGACATATGATAGTCATTATCTAGTTGTTATAACTGGATTTAGTCTGTACAGTATGTGCGTATGGGGTGACGT